>JABUQX010065102.1:0-17500 GCA_015478945.1 Trachelipus rathkii
AAAAGGAGGAATGATAGATGACATCAATTTAAGTAATTAGTCAAGTAAAGAAATAAAGGTCGCCAAGTATGTTCTTCTTTAAATTTCAGGGATGTTTGTGAAGCTTGTTTTATTCAGTAAGGTTGAAAAGAGAATATCTCAGTTCAAGTGAAGGATTGGTTATAGGAATAGGTTACGTAAACTATAATTAAAGAATGAGTAAAGCAAAGCAAAGCATGAAGTAATTAACATCAACTTAAGAAAGAACATAACTAATTATTATACAATTACTTAAAAATTAAAAGCACACATATATGTAGGACAATTTTAATACAATGCTACACATATTAACGGGTTACTTATAACTAGCTTGTTTTCATATTTTTCGGCTTTTCTTTTCTTTTCCATTTTTATTTTATTTTCTTCATTTTGTAAAAGGTTAGGTATAGACCTAAACATATAACATATAAGAGTATATAGTATAACATATAATAGTATAAGATATAACACTTAAGGAATATGTACTTAGATGTAACTTATGTATTAAGAGTATAGGATAAAACACTATGTAGGATATATACTTAAATGTAACTTACATACTAAAAGAACGAAATTCCGCGCGCATAACACACGAAAGTTCGACTTACTTACTTACTATATTCAAATCGCGCGTAGAACACACGATGTAGATTGATTCTTAAAACTAATTATTTACACAATTTACAAATTCATACTTACTTCAAGGATTCACCGTTGAATAAATATGAGATGAACACTAATTATATATGTGTGTTCTATGGGTAATAATTATATTGTTGATTTTGTATATGATTGATGTGGTTTATGTTTTTTGTTTTAGGAATAGCTCCAGTACTGGAAAAATCCGTACCACTGGGTGTAGGATTGACAGTAGTGGAGGTAGTAGAAGTTTGAGGTAAAATATTAGAAGAAGGAGTTTGTACATCCGTTATAGGAGTAGAATGGAAAGGTTGTAGAATATTTCGTACGGGATACATTCTTTGAGAATAGGTAGGAGTAGAATAATCAAGAACACTAGTGAATTTGGGCGAAAGCTTCGGAGGTAATTTAGGAGGAAGCTTAGGTGTCAATTCAGGAGGAATGTCTCTTGACTTTAAAGGTAATGAAGGAGGAATATCTCTGGACTTAATAGGTAAGGCAGGAGAAATGTCTCTCGACTTCAGGGGTAGTTCAGGAGGTGCTACTCTGGACACATCTAAGGAAACTGTCTAAATATGTCTGAAACAGATCTAGAACGAACATTAGGATTGGGAGTCCAGGAAATAGTACGTGGATCAACTGAATGGAAAGATGGTGATTCAGGATTAACTGGAGGAGGAGGTGACACTCGTCTCGCATGACTGCGAAGTCTCATTGGAGAATTTGCACGAGGACCTCTAAATTGTGGATGAGGACGGTAGGAAGGATCTATTCGTCTATCGTCCTTAATAAAAGTTTCTTCAGGAGAAGAAGGAGAAGATTGGATATTAGGGTATTCATCATAATATCTAATCGGGCTTCTAACACCTTGTTGTTGGTCTGGGGAAGAAGGAGGACCACTACTATGAGTAGAAGAACGCCTAGAAAGAAGAGGAGAGCTATGCATAGAGCTCTGACCAGACAAATTAGGCTGAGAGAAGGGAGAAGAAAGCTGTGGTGAGCTATATGAAATATTCTTTCGTAAAGAATGAGTTAAATATGGATTAAAACTTCCATTAGGATCTTGTGCCAAAGATGAATCGGAAGGAACTCTTTGGGTTGTTTGTTGATGGGGAGTATGATGAACTTGTCTTGGGGAAGACTGTACCGAAGGTGGTAACGAAGATTCAGGGGAGATAGGAGTTACATCCCTTTGATGTTGTTGTCCTCGGTATTGTTGTTGTTGTACTGGCGATAGCCGTTGTGGCATCTGGTGTCGTTGTTGAACTCGGAGTTGTTGTTGCACTGGTTGAGGTGGCTGGACTCGGAGTTGTACAGCTTGTATAGGAGGTGGCAATATGTATTGCAGATCATACTCATCATCATCATCGTTGTCTGAATGAGTATCAGAAGAAGGGCCCCCTCCACGCGGACGAAGGCGTCGAGCAGGGGGAGGTTGGGGAGGTGGTTGGTGGAAACCACGCTGGACAGGTCTCGTGGGCAATGGAGGATTCTTTATAGGATCATAGGATTTCCAACTGGACGAAAGATTGTTGTCCACCGTTTTAACGATCGGCATGGGAAGAATCTTTAAATTATCCACATGAGACTCAAATTCTCTATTAGTAACAAGACATCTGAGAAGATATTTGTGAAATTTAAGAACATTGATAACTAAATAAGGACCAACCCATTTCTTGAATAACTTCGGAGATAAATGGGGAGGTTTTACAGCAAGTAAATAGACATAATCGCCAACACGAATAGGACGTATAGGAGCCTTTGAGTGTTGTTGTTGGGCGATTCTTAGTGTTTCTTTTTCTAATTTTTGACGAGCCAATTCGCGGATGGCGGCTGCTCTTTCGGCCATTTCCGCGTTAAAATCATATAGATGATCCTTTAAAGGCTGTGTCTTATTAACAAAAGGAGAAACATAGTCAGGGAGGTCGTAGGGTAGCCTACGAACATAAAAATGGACCAGAAAATGAGGAGTATTACCAATAGAAGAGTTATAAGTAGAATTTAAGGAAATTTGTGCAAAAGCAATGTATTTTCCCCAGTCGTCGTGCTGTATGGAAACGAAATGACGCAAGTAATCCTCTATACGTCTATTTTCTCTTTCAACCAAACTGTTGCTCGCAGGATGTCTGACGGCAATAGTTCGATTTTTAATGTTCCATGTTCTGCAGACTTCATTGAAAAATTCCGACGTGAACTCGGCAGCTCGGTCTGTTATAAGTATTTCTGGTACAGAATGATGGAGAATGACTCTATTTAAGAGAGTTTCGGCAACAACTTTACCATCTCTAGAAGATACAGGGCATATTTCACAATATCTAGTGAGCATCCTTAAAAACTAGGATGTATTTAGCACCGGTAATTTTACATTTTGGAAGCGGACCTATGGTATCTAAATGTACTCTAGAAAAAGGATAGTAAGGTAAAGGATAGGAGTTGATAGCAACTGGATGAGGTTTAGAACCTTTAACTTCAAGACATGAAGTACATTGTTTACAAAAGAAAGAAACAAAAGTAGAAATTCGAGGGAAAGTATATTTTTCCCTTATACGGTATTCAGTGCGATCCGCACCCGGATGACCTGCAGAAAGTGTATTATGATTCAGAAATATAACAGTATATATAAGAGAATCGGGAACTTCAAGCAGATATTTGTTTTTAGGAGAAACCCAATAAAGTAAACCTTTGACTATAAGATGTGGGAGACAACTGTCCGGGTTAGGAGAATTTTCAATATTGTTGATAATTTCCGATAGTCTAGGACAATTACGCTGTTCATGGAAAACAACATCATCAGTAAAAGTGTAAACTCTATTATCGGGAAAAGCTATTGGAACAGGATTGTGAACAAGAGCTATAGAAGGCTCTTCAGGAGGGTTTTGAAACTTTGTAAACCGTATGGCAGAAGTTTTGTGATCAGGAGTGTCTTCATTAGAAGAAGAAAGGTGTCCAGTGTCAGGAACTGGGTGACGACTGAGATAATCAGGAATAATATTCAGTTTGCCCTCGATATGAACTATCTCTGGGTTGAAAGACTGAATTTTGAGATTCCACCTTTCTAGACGACCAGCTAATTGTTTATGTCTAAAAAGATGTACTAATGCGGAATGATCAGTGTAAATTTTTAGAGGATAACCAAATATGATAGTTCTAAATTTGGTTAGAGCGTGTACTATGGCCAACGCTTCTTTCTCGGTCGTACTATAGTTGATTTCTGCTTTACTTAGCATTTTGGAAGTGAAAGCAAGGGGTTTTTCTTTCCCATTCTCATCTAACTGAGCTAATACGGCGCCTATACCGAAATCAGAAGCATCAGTGCTCAAAATGAACGGTTTAGAGTAATCTGGGAAAGAAAGTGCTGGATCTAAAAGTAAAAACTTCTTTAACGAGTCATAAGCAGACTGTTGTTCGATTTGCCAAGAAAATGGAATATTCTTCTTTAGGAGCAGAGTAAGGGGCTGCACAAGGGAAGAATAATGGGGTATCATGTGGCGAAAATAATTGAAAAAACCAAGGGTTGAACGGACATCAGACACATTCTGAGGAATTTTAAATCCTTTAATTGCTTCCAATTTGACTGGATCAGGATAGCCCCTTTTCACTGATTTTAAAACCTAAGAAAGTGACGCTACTTTTAAAGAAGGAACACTTTTCAAGCTTTATTTTTAGGTGAGCGTTTGTTAAAGCATTAAAAACCTTTGTAAGATGTGTATAATGTGAAGAAATATCTTTACTGAAAATAAGAATATCGTCAATAAAAAGTAAACAAACCACGCCTAGCAAGCCGGAGAGTGCCATTTCCATGGTACGGCTAAAAATCGACGGAGAATTGCGCGTGCCTTGGGGCATATTGCGGAATTGCCAATGACCTCTAGTAGTAGAGAAAGCAGTGTAGGGACGAGACGTTGGTTCGCATTCCAAGTGTGAAGCCCGAGAGTAAATCAATCGTGCTAAAAACGCGTGCTGACCCTATAAGGGACAAGGATTCAGCAATATTAGGCAGCGGATACCTGTCCGGAACTGTGAATGAATTCAACTTCCGGTAATCGACTACTACTCTCATTTTTCCACCACTCTTTTTAGGAATTAAAAGCAAAGGGGAGTTATTAGGAGAAATACTAGGTTCGATGTATCCTTTTTCCAAGCTGTCTTCTACCCATTCGTCTATGGCTTCCATGTACTTATGGGGTAATTTATATGGACGAGTATACACATAGTCCGGACTGCCTTCCATAAGTTTAATAGAAAATTTGTTTAAAGGGCAGACTCCTACTGGATCATCTGCTAAAGCAATAGTATTTCTATTTTTAACCAAGAATGAAAGCATGTCTTCAAGTTGTGAAGGATTATTTAAAACATATTTGTTTGAATCCTTACTGGATTCAGAGAGTAAAATTTCTCTGTAAACTTCCCGGATTTGTGCATCGGAAAGACCCTTAGAAGCAGTGACTGTGTTAATGTCATATGGTTCTGTGGTTTTGTAAAGAAGCGGAGAAGCTGTAGTAAGTAGGCAGTGATTGTCGAAAAGTAACAGTATCTGCGCCTAAATTTACTAACTCTAAGAAAATGTTGCCGTTATGGCAGGTAGAAAGAGTGTTTCCAAAGAAAAGTGTACCTGTGGAAAGATAATCACTTTTGCTTTCTGTAATGAGTGCTAAGTTCTCTGGAGGAGAAGCACCAATATTGGACTGTACCTTAACAGGGAGAATATACCTTGAGTGCGGTAATATCTCTAAGTCCGTAGAAGTATAAACATTATAAGAAAGAGAATCGTCTATGACAACATTCAAACTTTCTGAAATTTTATCCGAATAAGGCATCTGCATCTGAGGTGCCGAGGAAGAAAAAGAATTAATTTCAATCGGTTTACTTTCAAGTAAGTCTGCGTATCTGGTCAGGTGCGACGAAGATAAGGAAGGATGTGAAATTGTATTAATCTCCTGTAAAGAATTAGGAAGGGTATTAAAAGAATTAGAAGAATAGGGAGTAGATTCAGAAGGATGTTTAAATGTGTATCCATAATTGTGTATGGGAGCTTTACTTACCTCATTTTGGTGAAAGTGTACTCGCTTACTATTATTGTACTGACTAAACAATTTCTTCTGATGCTGTACTACTTCTTCAGCAGTTAAACCCTTCTCCATATTATCTATTTTATCCATTTCATCCGAAAGGGATGAATAATAATTAGTATGTTCCAAGTAGGAACGACAGAACGACACCGACTCCCTGGAGAGTTATACTGCTCATTAATTTTAATCATTGATGTCTGAGAAGAATCCGACCTAGGATTAGGATAGCTTGTGACAGGACGCTCAATTAAATTATGAGGCAGTGGTGCTCCTATATTAGGTGACACCTCGGTGGTTCGGTTAGGCATGTATCCATTGTAAATGGGACGTGGAGGCATTGGTGCAGTAGTGTTCGTATTTAACCTACCCTGTGGTGAGTTAAATTGAGACCTACCTGCATTATTTGAAGGGTACATTGGTGTGCACCGACCTAAATTGGCACGTGGTGATGTACAATGCACTTTTGGAGCCTTAACACTAGGGTGCCCGAGGGTGCCAAGGGGTGCCCTGGGGTGTACTGAAGAAAAATGCAATTTTCGAGCATTTTCACCATGGTGCCCAAGGGTGCAAGGTGTGCCACGGGGGTGCAAGGTGGTGCAAGGCAAATTTTGACCTTTTACACTAGTGTGCACAGGAGTGCAAGGTGTGCCACCGGGGTGCAAGGTGGTGCAAGGCAAAATTTGACCTTTTACACTAGTGTGCACAGGAGTGCAAGGTGTGCCACCGGGGTGCAAGGTGGTGCAAGGCAAAATTTGACCTTTTACACTAGTGTGCACAGGAGTGCAAGGTGTGCCACCGGGGTGCAAGGTGGTGCAAGGCAAATTTTGACCTTTTACACTAGTGTGCACAGGAGTATAAAATGTATCAGGATGCGAAGAATTCATTTTAAAATTATGACTTTCTGCTTTATTACTTGAATAGATGCCACTGGGCAAGCTATTTTGGAAACATGGCTTACCTGGATTACCAGGAGATGTTATAAATTGAGGTGAATTACCTCTTATGGAGGGAGACACACCGGTGCTCCGACCATAATTGCTATGAAGTTTAATATTCCCAGGAGACTCAACGTAGCCTTTATTGCCTTCACTAAGAGATGAAGCGTATAAAGACGGGAGAGTTCTGTTTGGGAAAGGAGTCGCAGTATTCCGCTCACGGCTAAACAGCGGTGCTTGGTGCGGAGAAAGTACTGCGGTGCTTCGGCTATATTCACCACTTGGTGACATAGGCGAAGGAGGATAAACCCTATTTGGAGGAGCTACTGCGGTGCTCTGTCCAAAATGACCGAAATTCGATACACGATTAGTAGGGCTATAGTTTTCTCCATACTCCCCCATGGTGGGAGTAAGAGCAGTCAAGCAGCCTCCGTTATTAGAGGAGCGATACAATTTATTCGAGCAGCCTCTATCATTAGAGGAGCGATAAAAATTGGTCGAGCAGCCTCTATCATTAGAGGAGCGATAAATACAAATTGGTCGAGCAGCCTCCGTTATTAGAGGAGCGATAAAAATTGTTAATATGTTCCATGTCCTTTCGGGGAGGCGTAGACCTAAGGGCTTGACTATAAGACCTGTCTGTACCTGTACTCACTAATATACCTTTGTGGTGTGGAAAACTTTGGAGATTGTTTAAGGAAAGAGGAGCATCCTTCGTGCTCTTGTACCCTTTTCTTATTAATTTTAACGGAATCTCCTTAGTTCCACCATTACCATCGGCAAAATATACACTATCTCGTCTTATGTTTATCATAAGAGGCAAAATTTTTAGTATGTCGGTTCCTATTAAAACATCTAAAGGAAACGACGTAGAGTCTGGAACTACGTAGAAATTACAATTAAATGCTTTACCACCCATTATAACTTGCAATTCTGTTCTTCCTTGTATTACTAACTCTTGTCCAGAGATAGACCGTAATGAAACATCAGGCTTATGTAAAACTGGGTTAATTGTAGATTCTGTCTTTTTAGAAAATCTACGGAAGAGACCCTCCTTTATTAAAGAGCGCGAAGCTCCGCAATCTAAGAGCCCTGACGTTTCAATCCTATGACTGAAATCGTGAGTAAGTTGAAAAGGAAGACCATATAAAACCCCTGGTTTCATATGATTAGAAGTTGTGAGTATGTATGATGGTGGTAAAGAAGAAGGAGTGTCTTCCATTAAAAAGGACATAGGGGGATCCATATTACTTATACTCTCGACTCCGAGAGGGGTAGGGCAGTTATGAATGGAAGTCTCATTCATAACGCCCGCTAAAAATTTGGGTTTATTGTACCTATGTTAACATCTGTATGTGTAATATTGTGATGTGTGGTTGCTGTAGACGAAACATTAGCACATAAATAATTACACTCAGGACTTATGGTATTTACATTTTGTTCATCAGTATAAGAAGAGTAATTCTCATAGGAGGACGCAGGTTGGTCCTGAGAAAGAGGATAAGCGGCAGCTTCGTCCATAGTCCCTACATGCTGATGCATGTAGCGGCCGGAGCTATGTACTGGAGCTGATGAAGGACGTTGTGAAGGAGGGTTTATCTTTACACGCTTATTATTAGTGGGTGTAATATTATAATGTGTATTTACAGTAGACAAAACATTATCACAATTATTATTACACTTTGGACGAATTACATTTACATGTACAGAAGTATGTAAAGACTTAAGAGTAGGACATGGTACACACAATTGACGAGACAAATGATAAGAGTGAGGGACATGGACACCAATAGGAGGAGTTATATTACTTTTACAGGACGAGACAGTTGAGGAAGAAGGATTAGTAGGAAGAGAAACGTAGGGAGTAGCCTCTGACTTCTCAAATATTTTCTCTCTCTGTACTTTGCCTTCTCTCATTGACTTATCCTTAATAATTTTTATTCTCCTCAAAGCCATTGGGTGTGAATAATCCCAAGTAGTTCCACGGCAGGCAAGTTGGCTCCCGCGCGGGTGATAGTCTCCACAGGAACTACAGTATTCTCTGAATATACATTCTCTCTCATCGTGGCCATATCTTTCACACCTATGACATTTAGGCAAGTGTACTCCAGTAGCTATGGAATTCATATCAGCGCCCCCTCTGCAGGGAATATTTAACATATTGGAAGCCCTTGATAGGTAATATTCAGCACTTTTAATTTGTGAGAGTGTGACACTATTTTGATTAATGATTCTTTGTTCTGCTATTAAAGAATGAATGTGTTCTATTCTATGATTAAATTTACTAAGGGAATACTGTGAATCTTGACTTGTAAGCTCATTAGTGTCTGTGTTATTTGTACCTGAAAGCAAAGGGTATGGAAAAGGAACTTGTACAGGGCGAGGGCTGATATGAGTTTCCCCACTACTTATGTATACACCTTCATGGGTGTATGGTGGTGATTCTTCCTTGATTAGGGAACTGTCACTCTGGAATGTAGCACACGGCAGTACCCTTCCCCTACTACTATATGGACCTGGGTCATAAGACAGGCTTGTATAGTGTCGGGAAGGCATGCAAGGCATCTCTACATAGCTTTGGGGACTCTGTCCTTGCATTAGACTGCGTTGGGGCATGGCTGCATAATAGGGTGCATTACTACCATACATAGCACTTGCCCCTTGCGGCCCCGAAACATGGGTATAGGGGCATGGCTGCATAGCAGGGTACCTTACTACCATGGACTGAATTTGTCAAATTAGCCCCATATGGCCCCGAAATTCTATTATAGGCAGAGGTTCTCATGTCAGCTACCGGTGCCGGGTTGCTAGAGATAGGGGCTTGGCCGACAGTATGCATCTCCATACTACTGGGCATGTAAGTACCTCCAACTGGACCTGTTACTTCACTAGGGTACATATGGGCTCCAGTTGGGTTCATCTTTACTTGAATTTTAGGTGCCGGGGCAAGGCGGGCACCTTGTATCCTCTCGCTACTACTTAGCGGCGTGATATTTTCTTATTGTACCCTTCCCTTAAGCATTCCCACCCCTAAAGAGCCCTTAAAATTAGCAAAAAGTGGCATATAAAAGAACTCCTTGTACTCTGAGTTGGTGTCAAGAGTGGTGGAAAGAACAATTTGAGGGGTTGACCCTTTATAAGTACCTTTAGCATGCTGTACTTTAATTATGGTAGCTTTAGGAATGACTGAAATGGAAAGGACAGGGTATGGAAGAAGAAAAATATCAGTTAAACGGTAGGGCAGTAGTAATAGTAGTAGTAGTAGTAAGTACAGTAATAGTAATAGTAGTCATAGTGGTAATGATTCTCCTATTCTATTTATTTTAGAAAAAAAAATTCTATAAAAACTGTATAATGGTAATCTTACTCTGGAAGGTATCTTTTGAGATGACGGGGGAAATGAGTGCTATACTACTCTGGAGTGAATCCGTCTTCCTTCAGCAGGTAGTCCCTCTGCAACAATTTCGCGCCCTACTACTAACATACGTACTACTGAAATGATATTATATATATATATATACCAGTATAGGTATATATATATATATATATATATATATATATATATATATATATATATATAAAATATATATTATTATATATATATATATATAATATAGTTATATAATATTATAATATATAAAGGGACTCTGTATATATATCATATATATATATTCAAAATATATATATATATATATATATATATATATATATATATATATATATATATATATATATATATATTATATTATTTAAAGTTCAAAGCCCTTTTGTTTATTATTGCAAATTTTGCATAAATCGGAGAACTGCATATTCTGCAATAAATCGAAGACCAAATTTTCTGCCTCAGCTTTTATCATATATAATAGATTTTAATTAGATAAAATTTTTCTATTATTATTATTATTATTTATTCCATTAATTTCAACAAAAGATTTATTATTTAATAGATTTTTATTAGAGTATTATTAGAATAAAATAATGACGTAACTTATAGGTAAGTTGACTTGCAGACTCGTGACGTATTTTGAGGCGGATTTTCAATCACTTTGACGTCATGAATGGTGACTTGATTTCTTTGCGTCATAAGATGGAGACCAATAGCTGTTTATCACAGAGGCGTTTACTGAACGACTTCAACGGTGACTTGACACACCTTTTGGGAGAGGGAGAAGTGGCGGCAATCTTGTGGAAGATGGGTGATTCTTCCCACACACAAACACACAACCAATTATATATATATATATATATATATATATATATATATATATATATATATATATATATATATATATATATATATATATATATATATATTAGAATCAGAGACTATGTAACACAATATGATTGTCTATTTTGTTATTTTGGTTGAAGAACCTAAATGTGTTAATATCTTTATGGCTATAAGAGATATAAGAGATATGAGACCTCCCCTCCGGAGAGAGAGAGATGTGGCAACGAAACGCAAAAAGCAAAAACAGAAGAAACTCAGGCGAAGACAAGGAGCGCCATTATAAAGAATTCTTTTAGTACTTACTAATTGTAATATGGTAGTACTAGTAGTCACTCTTATTAGATAGTTTCATGCGTTGATAACACTTAATGTGATTAATAAAACTCGGCTTGAGTTAATGTTTTACTGACATCAAATATTACAACTTAAAATGATTGGTATCAATTTATATTTAAAGTAGTATGGACAAATATGACAATCAATATTGAGCACTATAGTAAATGATAATTATATACATCCTATTCTAAAACCGTAAAAAGGGGCTATGTGAATTTGGAATCCAACAGATAGCTGTACATTCAATAGCTGTAAATATAAATACATAATTGCCAACCAGCAACTTCACAACCAAAACTGAATATATATATATATATATATATATATATATATATATATATATATATATATATATATATATATAATGGCTTGGGAATTCACTCTTACCATTTGAAATATGAAGAATTGTCAGTTTGAAATGTATTACATGGTAACAGCGCAAGTTCGTAAATAACATAGTTAAGAAATGATTATATGAAAAAGATGTTCACTCAGTTTATGAGAATTCACAATGTTTTCTAATCGCAATACGAACTGGAAAAATAAAATTGAAATTAAGAAACAAAATTTGATAAAATTTTAAGCAAATATTCACTGCAACAGTTTCGTTTCAAAGTTTTCACAAAACTCTCATTCAGTCACTTCTTGAATTCTGTCTCACAATTTTTCAAGATTTCTCATTGGATTTTTAAATTATTGACACGTAGTTCAAAAAATTGTTTGTTAAATTATTTATTTATAATTGTTTATATATATATATATATATATATATATATATATATATATATATATATATATATATATATATATATATTAACGATATTTTTTTAATCCGATATATCGATATTTTTTGACCGATAGTAATTTGATATTTTTTTTTATATATCGGCATCCCTAAAAGTGAGCGTGGTGACTTCGGAGTAAGCGTGTTGAATCCGCAGCACAAATCAGACTCATAGATAAACATGCTGGGGAAGAGAATGGGTACGGGAAAGATCAGCTTAAGGGCATTCAAAAATGGAACAGTATCTCGGAGACTTCCGAATAATAGTGCCGTCGAATCGGCCTTAAGTTCCGACTATGGGGCTGAAGGCCAAGTCGACCCAGTAACTACCGTCTTTAAATGGGGCCCAAACTACGACAGCCACTTCCGTATGAATGGGGCGAGCTTCGGCTACTTCCGAATAGCTCTGAAGGAACTCGAAGTGAGTTTGGGAAACGGTCACTACCGTTTCAGAAAACAGTATTTCGGCCACTTCCGAATTCGACTAGGGAAAGGCTGAAGGCCTTAGCGACGGTCACTACCGTCTTTAAATGGGACCCATCCGACGGCCACTTCCGTCTGAATGAGGGCGAGCTTCGGCCACTTCCGAATAGCTCTGGGGAAACCCGAAGGTTTGGGAAACGGTCACTACCGTTCCAGAGAACAGTGCTTCGGCCACTTCCGAATAGCACTGCCGCCAACTAAGTGAAGCCTAGTTAGCTAAAATAAGGTTCGGCTGAGAAACTATTGCTTCTCTAAGGTAGTTTAACTACAGTTGCCTTGTGAGAGAGCCTAGAGATCTACTCCAGTCGCTTTCTGAAATCCTCAAATCTCGTGCCTCTTATATTCCTTGAAGAAGTTCGAATCATTAAATTATTAACTATAAAGAATTAATTTTTAAATATTATTTACATAATGCAAAGAAATAAATTTTAATGAAATAAGTCTAAATTATTCGGCCTGCACGAGGAAATAAAAGGGCCAGCTATTTGCTTTTTAATATGTCAGATAATTGCATTTGTATTTAAACTAAAACAATTTTAAAAACTTAGTAATAATATCTTATTATAATATTGCTCTTATTGAACAATTGGAAAGAAACTAATTACTTCTATTCATAACTTAAGGTAATTATTTAACATATAAAGTTCCTCCAATATATCTTTATTGAGAAGTAAATTAAAAACTAGAACTTTCAAAATACTTACGTAACGGCATGTATTCCGCATCCTTTAAAACACAAAGAAAAGCTTAAAAGCATTACAATCTAAATATAGGCCTAATAATAATTAATTAACTTTCAAACACTTATAAATACTTAAATATTAATATTATTAAATATATAAATATATTTAATAATCAATTAAACGTTATATCAAATGATTCTTAAAATTATTAAATGAAAATAAAATATATGAATGCGCGTCATTTTTGAGAAGAGCAAATGCATCGATCCAAATCATATCTTTGCGGAGCTCAAAAAGATTTAAAAGTATTCTTTCCATTATTCTATTTGTATATACATTTATTTGATAAATAAATCTAAATAAAGCCATTGCATTTTAATTATAAATAATAAAATAGAATCTACATAATATATATGTATATATATATATATATATATTCAACTCAATTTTTGGACACAAATAATAAATATTTACGTCAAAATAAATAAAAGAGTCAAAATAAAATGAGATTTAAAAATAAATCAATTTGAAGCTCAAAAAAGGAAAAAAGTAAGTTCATTTTATTTACTGAAATTAAAGTCCCATTCAACAAAACCAGGTGGAACGTTTTTTTGGCATATTTAATAATAATACTATACTTGATAAAATATATATGAATGCGCGTCATTTTTGAGAAGAGCAAAAATCGATCCAAATCATATCATTGCGGAGCTCAAAAAGATTTAAAAATATTCTTTCCATTATCTATTTGTATATACATTTATTTGATAATCAAATGTCTAAATAAAGCAGTACATTTTTAATTTTCAAAATAATGTAATGTAGTTTTACTTATTAAAATAAATGGCTTACAAACTATTTTATTAAATATTGTTTAATATATTCGTTAAAGTATTTTATTAAATGATAATTGTCATGGTATTTATCTTTGACTTATTCTTTTAACTGTACAAAAGCCTTTTTAATTCATATTTGATGAAGAAGAATCTTAAGGAAAACATTCCGAGGCTTCGTTGAATGGGTAGCTCAAATGGTTTAATCTAGCAGCAGAATATTCAAATGCTTTTGCTAAATAAAAGTTTTCTTATCCTGTCACCTGAAGATTGTCTTGTCAAAGTTTAAAATCTTACAATATATATATATATATATATATATATATATATATATATATATATATATATATATATGTATAAATATATATATATATATATATATATATATATATATATATATATAACTATACTTATATAATAATATATATTATACTCTTTCCATATATATATTTTTATATGCTATATATATATATATATATATATATAACTAGTAAACAAACAACCTTATATATATATATATATATAGGACCTTTTCTGTTTTACGCTTGGGTCGGTTTTGATTTTTGTTTTTTAATATGTACTTTATGATACCAACAATGAATTTCAGTGGTAACGGACATGATTAAAAAATATATGGGACCAGTTACTTTTACGGATCCGTAACTTTTAAAAAATTTTTTTAACTAAAAAGGAATACTGGGTAAATACAAAAAGATGGCGGGAGTCAGGGTCTGGCCTTCCGGGAGACGACAGGGTGGGGTTCTATTTCCCCCTCGGGGAGGGTCTCGGAACCGCTCTTTGGTATTTGGGTGTGGGGTTCCTCCGCACCTTCCCTACGGGGTATGGAAAACGTCCCCCCTTTCTGTTCCCCGTCGGCTCCCGAAACTTATTTTATTTTTATTTTTATTTTTTTATTTTTTATTTTTATATTTTGTAATAAGCTTTATACGCTGATTCCAAATATGTGATTAGTTTTTCTGTAAAAATTGTCATACTTTTTGAGATATTTAATTTATGAAAAAAAATCAATGTTTTTATTATTTTTACATTTATAATAAACTTTATGCACTGATTCCAAATATGTAATTGGTTTTTCTGTAAGTGTAATACTTTTTAGAGATATTTCATTTTTAAAAACAATATTTAACAAAAAATGTATTTAAAAATTATTTAAAATACTTCGAACTTTTGAATCATATTCGTTACCACTGAAATTCATTGTTGGTACCATATAGTAATAGTAACGTATATTAAAAAAACAAAAAAAAGTAAGACCGAACGGATAGAAACTAAAACAGAAGAATTTATACTTATATATATATATATATATATATATATATATATATGTATATATATATATATATATATATATATATATATATATATATATATATATATATATATAATAATATATAACCCTTACTGCTATATATATATATATATAATAATATATATATATATGTATATGTAATATCTTATATATATATATATAACTAATATAGTAATATATAACAATAATAACCACAATAATAATAATAACTCTTTCATATATAACATAATAATATAACATATATATATATATATATATACACACACACACAATTTATACGTACATATATGTTCACAATACACTATAATATTCAAAAATGAAACTTAAAAGATTTGAGTTCTTGATACCATTTTTAATATTTTAGAAACTGAAGGGCCCATATATCCAGCACTCTGGAGGAGAAATTGGGACAAATCTTGGATATAGCTGGGCTGCAGTAAATGTTCACAACAGTACCCCGCTCACCTGGCTAACCTGTTCCCATGTGGAAGATACCAGGAGGTCTGGGGTGGACTTGTTGTGAACTATAATACCCCAATAGCCAGCTCAGCGGCCGTGAAGAGGTTGTTTAGTCAAGGCTCCGACATTCAAAGAGCAAGAGGGCAGCCAAGTCATCAGCAATTTTGAAAAAATTTATCTTTATAAAGGAAATATGACCCTGATCAGAATGCAAGAGGAGAGCGAGGAGGAAGAGATCACAGATAATTGAATAAGATTAAAATCTTTCTCATTTTTTGATATATAAAATTGCATTTCAATTAAAATTTAAAAAATAATTCATCTTTAAATTTTGCTTTATTTTTATATTTTTATCTAAATGAATAACTTTTAAAATTTAAATTTTGAACATGTGCGCTTTGCGCATGCAATTATTTTGAAAAATTGTGCGCTTCTGGGCTTGCTAAGTTTTTCCACTTTACGCTTTTGCGTTTGCGCTCTAAAGTTCAAAATTACTTTCTGAGTGTATATACTTTAATATATATGTAATATATATATATATATATACGTATATATATATATATATATATATATATATATATATATATATATATATATATATATATATATATATATATATATATATATATATATATATATATATATAATATGAATAACTCTATTCTTTCTTAACATAACAACTTAATATATACTAATAACCATACCTCTTCTATAACGCTATATTATTGCGGGTCAAAGGATGTCAGATCAGCCTGGTTGGAGAATTGCGCGTGGAAGTTTCTCGAGAAAAATGCCCATTTTCCGTTCTTGAAGCAGATGATGAAGAAGTTTTAACAGTTGTGTGAATTAGTGATTGTCATTTAAAGTTTGATACCACGTTATTAGGTTGCTTATATTTAAGGTGATAGAATTTTAAGTTGGTAAAGGATAAAAAGTTTCATTAAAACTATTTTGGAATCTAAGGTTTCGTTGCAAACCATATTCGGAGTTTTCGCATCCCAGAAATTGGACTATCCCGGGACCGCAACTTAAGGAACACTGAAGGCACCGTTTAGCACCACAATTGTACTTATTGCTTGTTAATCATTCTGATATTGAAAAGGATTACAACATTGTACTGGGTTTCTGAACTGGTGTGACCAGCAGAGTGAATCATACATTCATAGGGTGTTTATCGTGAGACACTATGGCAACGATTTTCAAGCCAGTTACTGGCATTTACAGGTTGTTTAACCGACTTCCGGGAATAGCAGGAGGGTACTTGAGGTGGTAGCCCCCACCTGCACGAAAATAGGAGAATTGCCAGAGTGGGCCACTCTCCCCACCTGCAGAATAGGAGGTAGGTGGTACACCCCACCTTCACACGGAAATGGGAGGGTACTTGAGGTGGTACTCCCACCACTTCACAGGAACTACAGGGAGGTGTGGTTGTGCTTTACAGTTCCGAACTATTAAGGTTATGTTGAACCGAGGCTGGGGTTTTAATTGGGATTCCTTTGGTGAAAGAGAGTCACGTAAGATTTATTTTACTAAATACTTTCTTGATTATTTTCCTCCAAGGTGCTTTACTAGACATTTGCTTACAGTGAATTCCATTTATTTATTTTTTTTGCTTTATTCCTGAATGTATATGTTCTTGCTTATCTTTCATGTACTGGGATTTGATTTATTGATGCTTTTGGGGATTATTAGCTAGCTAG
>JABUQX010065102.1:22500-23503 GCA_015478945.1 Trachelipus rathkii
GGATACAAATTTCGTCATCTTATGTTAATTTTACAAAAGAACTTGATTTCCTGAAAACATTATTTCTGAAGAATGGGTTCCCAGAATTTATAATTGACTCAACTTTTCGAAAATTACTTTCAGCAAATTTAAAGACAAATCTCAAGCTTAATTAACAGCTCCTAAGGATATTTTGTATATGGGGGTTGCCTTTCTGGGGAAAATCAGTTACAAAATTGATGTGTTTAAAAGCAAAACTTTACACAGTTTAAATTTTGATTTATATTTTCGAGTGAAAACAAAAGAACATTATATTTTTGTTTAAAGATAAACTCACCTTACCTTTATGCTTATCCAGTAATATATTATTACAACTTACTAGTGCCGGTGACTGCGCTGCCACTACATAGGAAAGACAATTTGGAAGCCTTTCCATACGTATTGCTGAGCGTATAAAGGTATTTCATTTAGAGAACTCTAGACCAAAGCCCCCATCATTCCCCTATTTCAGCTATAATACTTATTCTCTTCTAGGCTGTTCAATGTAGGATACAATTTGGAATATTGTCCCCTAAACTGATGAACCCGATCTTCAGTTGTTAGAATCTTATATATTTGGCATCTCAAACCGACCTTAAATGAAAATCTAGGCTTTAACAGTCTTTAATACTGAAGTGAGGTTTGTTTAAATCATGTGGGCTGCTTAACCACACTATTATTGTAGTAATTCAATTTTATCTCATATGGTCTATTTTGTTTCGACTTTTTATATTCTTTTAATTGATTTTATTATATATTATGTTTAAAATTTTATCATTTATTGTAAGTCTTGAAAATGTGAAGAAGGATTCTTACCAGAAACTAGTCGGCTAATAAATAATTTAAATGTTCAATTCTTTTTAGCTTGCCCACTTGCTAATATATATATATATATATATATATACCCATATATATATATATATATATATATATATATATATATACTACTCTTCTTTATATATATATATATATATAACTCTGTATA
>JABUQX010065103.1:0-10000 GCA_015478945.1 Trachelipus rathkii
TGTAAAAAGTTATTATATATCTAATTATTATTATTAATGTATTATTATTATTATTATTTTTAGTTATGTATAATTATATTTATCAATTATTTATTATTTATTTATATTATTATTATTATTATTATTTATATTTTATAATGTTAATTATTGTAATCAATTAGTTATTATTTTATTATTATTAGTTATTATTTGATTATTTGGATCTTCACAATTCATGTAGTGTACTTAATTATTTAATATTACTATTTATTATTATTATTTATTATTATATTTATTTGTTAACATTATTATTATTATATTGTTATAATTATTATTATTATTATTATTATTATTATATTATTAATTATATATTATTATTATTATTAGTTATTGATCTATTATTAATTATATATTAATTATTTTATTATTATTATTACTTTTATTATTAGTTATTATTATTATTGATTTTATTGATTATTTATTCATTACTTATTATTATTATAATTAATTATTATTATTATTATTATATGTTATTATTATATTTTATTTCTTTATTTATTATATATTATTATATTATTATAGTTATATTTTAATTATTATTTATATTATTATTTATTATGTATTATTATTCTTATGTTTATTATTTATTTTACTATTTATTATTAATGTTTTATTTTATTTTATTATTATTTATTTATTAGTTATTTAATTATTATCTACTTTATTATTTAATTAATTATTTTAATTTTACGTTATTTAAAAATATTTGATAAGGAAATGACTTGAATATTGGTGAATTATTGACCATTGCAGAAGTACATATTAAAGTATTGAATAAGTTAACTGTCATTGGAAGGTTTTTTAATGAGTAGTTTTTTGTTTTTGTTGTTTTAGTACATACATGAATCTAGAAATACATTTGTTCATTTTTATGTATCTATTTGACCGCGACCACACATTACTTGCAATACCGGTCAACAGTTGAATTGAATTTTGAATTCGAAGCAATGATCTTAATACAGCAAAGCTAGAAAGCCTGATTTTCTTTGCATATATCAACAAAAGCATTCGTTGTTTGTAGGGTATTTTCAGTTTTTGAAGAAAAAATTCAAATACATTTTTGTTTTATCCTTGTATACTTAACTGACGGCTTGATATTAGTTAGTATATATACTACGTATCAGATATCATATATAGTATAGTATAACTATATATAATATTATATAGTATAGTATAGATATATATATACAATAAATTATACTATAATATATATATATATAACTATATATATTTAATATATATAGTCATAGTATATATTATATATATAATATATATTATATATATATATATATATAATTAGTTATTATATGATATATATATATTATATATATTTTACATCTATATAATCATTATGACTAATAATATATATTATATATTATGGATGATTACTATATTATAGTATATTATATAATATATAAAAATAATAGTATGGTAATTATTTATATGAGATATTATAATAATAACTATGTATATAGCTATATGAAGTAAGTATATTATACATATACTATATATAATATAATATTAATATATATATATTTTGTAAATACGCCTTTATGATTAGTAGGGGATCTAGGAATTACTAGTAATACTATATATAGTATGATATAATGATTAATATATAATCTATATATATAGTTATAGTATTATATAGCTAAGTATATATATATATAACTTGCGTACAGTTCTGTAATTTAAATGAACTGTGGACCTGATTCCTCCAATTAAGTTTACCTGCAAAACTCAAGGAATAAGTTTTATTTGTAGTTCCTTGTTTAGGATTCTAGATATTAAGTATAGAAAATTTGAATATTTAAAATACGGAATATATACTTTATATATATCTGGCTCAGTATGATTTATACTAGGATACAAATTAATAATATATATATTATATATATATATTATTTGGACGTATATAATTAATTAATTTAAATTATATTATTGGTGAGGCAATATAGTATATTATAGTATATTATATATTATATATAATATAATATATAAATAATGATATTTTATATATATTTTACATTTTTATAATAAATAAGTATATAGATATATATATAATATATATAATATATATATATATAAATAATTATTAAAAATATATCATGATAATGTTCCTCACGTATTTGACGTAATATTAGGTTATTTATTATAATAAATAGCCGTTAAAGTAATAGTAGTTGCTACGGCGTAGTATTATGTGACTTACCCGGGGGAATTATATTTGGAAGCAGTATAACGAAGAACAAAAGACGGTAAGGCCGATAAGTACACCTGCGTAACCTGAACTTATATTATTCGGCGGTATATATATTAATTATATTATATAATTTTATTTATATAGAGGTATCCGGATAAATTATTATATATATATTATATATATAGTATATATATAATATATATTATAATATATATATAGACTTACATCAGAGGAACTGCCTACATTCAGTGTTTTATGCAGTTTCCAAATATGTTTTTAGTTTTTTTTGCGTCTAGCATCGACCTTTTTCGTGTTCAAGCAGACTAACACGGCAGGTAAGTAATTATTGGGCATCCCGGAATACGCCATTCATTTTTGGTAGGGTAGTTTTCCGTTACAGAAAGAAAATTTTTTTGGGTTTTTCTTCTTTTTTTTTATTCAGTTTTTATGCAGAGTAATATGGTTTTTAGTTTATTATGCTCTAGCACGCCGTTTTTGTGTCTGGTACGACGCGAGCATTTCCAAATATAATATATTTAATAATAAAGGAAGTATTTATTGGCATCTATTTACTCATTTGTTGTAGGGTTAGATGCCAATAAATACTTCCTGCAGTCGTAACACAAAACGGTCGATGCTAGAGAGAAAAATCTAATATCTAATTTGGAGAAATCTGAGCATAAATGACTGAATATAAAGCAATAAAAAATCAGAAAAGAAACAAAAAGAATTATAGTTGTTTTTTATTTATTTTGAGGGGCTTACTTTTGAATGCAATTTACGACTACGTTACAAAATGAGATCAGTAAATACTCCTGCGTCGTAACACAAAAAGTGGTAATGCTAGATGAAAAAACTATTGAAATAAAACACATATTTGTGAAATACTGCATAGAAGACAAGTGAATAAAAAACAATAATAAATAAGATCAGAACACAATTTTTTTTTTTGATAAGGGTAACCACCATATAGAAAACTGAAGATCTACCAATATTAAATAATATTATCTTATCTGATATGGTATTATTACTATTATTATAGCCGTTCATATACACATCAAAAAACGGTCGATGCTAGGAGAAATAAAAACTTATATTATTGGAATCTGTCATGAAAAACTGAATAAAAAACTAAAAAAATCAAAAGAATTTTTTTATTTTTTATTTTTTTTGTAACTTAGTAAACTACCCAATAAAAAATCGGTATGGATGCCAATAAATATTTAACTTCCTATATGAGCCTAGTTCGATAAATCACAAAAACAGTCCGAATGTACTAAGATGACAAATACTATTAACAAACATATATTCTATATAGAGTTTATATCTTATACATAAAAAATATTAACTGAGTAAAAACAATAAATAAAAAATACGATACAATTAACAAAACAAGTTTATGTTATTTTAGATAATATATTTGAGTGATAAATTATACGCAACGTTACAAATTGTTTGTCAGGAGCTTCTGGATCATTTGGTTGGTGACTTTTATTACTCTCACACAATATCCTAGAGGTATGTGATTTACGATTTACGGAATAAGCAATTAACTTACTATAAGATTTGAAACAGTACTCTCTGTTATTGATTTTCGTAGTCACAATTCAGCCGTATTATTATGTGTATCAGCCAACAACCGTATATTAGCTGAGAATAGGGATTTTCTTTGCCGGGTCTTAAAAAAAGTTGGAAAAATTCCGGAAATTGTATTTGCGTTTTTCTAGGCATTTCATTTTCTTACCTGGAGATATAAGAAAAATTCATTAAAAAAAAACACGGAGAACCGATTTTTTTTCTTCAATCAAAATCAACTACAAAATATACTGTTTGTCAAACAAATCACTTTTTAAGAGACTTACATGCTGTCTCTTGAGAGAGGTATCTATAAACATGTAAGCGGGATTCATGTGCAAGATGACATCAACGTAAGATCCATAGAGTAAAATATGTTTCTCTCAGCAATCACACACTATATAAAGTACTTTTCATGTGTTTGTAAATGAATTGTTTACTAAACAGCGAAACACACAACTCTTTTCTAAGAATAAAGTATGTGCTGAGAATACCAAGTAGCTATTAGATCTTTGAAACATCGTTTAGCAATCCTCTCTAAATACGATAAGTCTCTTAGGCAAATAACTTACCTTATCATAAATATTTATTCTTTAGAAAGGACCATTGTAAAAGATTCGTTGTGAGGGGCAGAGTATTTATAGATGTGAAGTTTAAATAAATACACTTAAAAAATCCTGTTTGCACTGTCAAGCCAAAGATACAAGTTTCAAAACGAACAGTTATTTTTTTCTATATGGTTTTTTTTTGCTTCTATATAACAATCTTTTTAAGTTGAGGATATCCTAGTAAACACAGTCTCACACAACAATATAATATCAATAATTAACATTTAACTTATTTATCGGTTGGGAATACAAGTGGTTTTTGCACTATAATCCCAAAGTAAAAAGTATATTTGATATAATAGAGGGCGCTAGTGTACGTATTTATATGAGAACACGGTCAATATTTAGTGAGAGAGTATCTAACCATGCGATTTGTCACAGATCTCCGGTATTCTTCATATAGAACCGGAGTACTTTTTTCGAATGAGTAATTGAGTCGTATGTTTATCTCGCATGCGTGTAGGCTCTCAAAATTCTGTAGTGAAGAATTCAAATCTGCTCTAAGAGACATCTAAGATCTTAGAGAGAACACTAAATTTTTGTGCGAATATCATATTATATATTGATGGGCACAAATCCCACACTCTATTATATTTTTTTTGATAGAACTTCTAAAATTGATTTGACGCAACCGTCTTGTAAGATGGTGGAGAGAAACTCACAAATTTTTTTGGTTTAGACGCCTATCGTATAGATGAAGGTTGAGCCGCCAAACGGCAATTAGTGTATGCAAATTCACCGAAGGTTACTGGTATTAAACGTATTTGCGAGAAAACTCTTCAATCCACTTTAGGTATTAAAAACTATATAAACCCCACAAATTTTTTTTCTCGGCAATGACTGCAATGTATCTTGTTGCCCACTGTCACGATTGTCATTATCATCTTTAGCGAAAGTCTAGTTCCTTTTAAATTGAGTTTATACTATAATCGCTTCATGCTGAGTGGAACTAATGATTATTTAAAGCCCGACTCCAATCACATTATCATTTCCATGATGTAAATTGCTTGCACTCACCGACTGTTGTAAATTGTTATAGTCAACGATTTGAGGATCCGCAATTGATACTAATAGTCTCTACAGTATATGTGATTATTGACATAACTCAGAATATCTGTAGAGGATCGGTTCTCATATGGTCAATTGGGGGCCCACGGTAATTTTGCTGATCCACTGTTGGTCCATGGGTCGATTTAATATTGGGCAATCTACCTTATTTACAACGAGAGAGTGCTATATATCTCACCTCGTGCTAGTGACGACTACGCTGTGGTGGTGTCAAATGTGTGATTGTTGCGAGGGGCACATCCCACAGTTATTGACCCCAAACCGTACTTGGGTTTCCTCACGGAGAATACAGTAAATTCCGGTATTATTACTACCCATATAGTTTCTCTTTGTGACACTAGATTACTATTGGAGTTTCCAGACTCAAGTGATGCTACATTTTGTATTTATCAATTTTTTGTTCGTACTCATGTAATTTAGGTATTTTTCTATTTATTTGATTTTTATTCATCCGATTTATTGATGAATTATTAACTATTATTATTAGATTTTATGTATATATATATTATTATAATTATCGTACTCCATATACATTATCTATCTCTTATAATTATTATTATATACTCTAAATTATATTGAGTTAAGAAGTTTAATATACACTAATTATTTTATATTTAATTCTCAGCCGATTTATAAATTCACAACTTCACACGACTATAGTCTGCTGTTCATATTCACGGTATACTCGAACAGCAAGGTGTCAGTACCTATTTTGATAATGATATCAACTATCCGTTTACTCGCTAAACTCAACTCACAACACAAGTCAAACCACATACGCATCCAATGGCTCGTAGCACGAATAAACAACAACATATGATTATACACATATATATATATATAACACACTACATATAATTACACTATCACACACACACCACATATCATATCTACATTTTTCTTTTCACTCTGACTAATCATATTCACCTACAATTTTATATGATAATTAACTTGACTACTTTACATATTTTACCTACTTATACACCATCAATTTTACAAACACACGAATAACTCTCATTATGGTTCCTTCCTATGCTATAAATATATAGATACCCAACGGTAAGTTATGTATCTTTGTATCCTTTCTAGGTAGGGAGACTTTATTCTACTTCTGTAATTATGTCATTTATAACCTGTTGACTCATATATAATTTAGATATTTATCGAACTACATGAGACAGAATAATTACCATGTGTCAAGTTTTGTACCTACTACACTAGTCATATAACATGCTTTGATGTAGTTACCCAATCTAACCGTGAGTGAGATAAATATATAAAATTTCTATAGATGTATTTATATAGTTATATAGTTTATTCTTATATGATTTATATATCTATGAGTTAGCCAGTAAGCCTAGTAGTAGGCACCAATGATAGTTGCTCAATAGATGATGACAATAATGATGTAAGTTAGATAGTGTACAAGATGGCAGTGTAAAGTGCCACATTGAGTCCGAAAAAACTAGGTGCATGTACGCTCTAGAGAATACGGATAAGCAGTAGCGAATTGCTTCTCTATCTCTTTCTACTCTATGTTAATTACTTGCTAATTTATTTTTAATATATGTAAAGGTGTTTGTCTCTAAGTGGTCCAACTCAACCAGTTGGATGATGCCAAAGATGGATATATTAATTAGGCCTTAGTTTCACGTTGTTTAACTTATCTCATGTTATATTATTAAGGGTTTTAATTGCAATCAGTATATTGTGTTGTATAATCACAGTTCGCTGCAATATCAAATTCTCCTACTAATGAAGAATATTTATTAACTCTATAAGATAAGCTCACGCGAACTTCTTTGATTACTGCGCTATCACTATTGCAGACACAATTGAGCACTAATAGCTCTCTATTTTATACACATTATTTCGTAAGGCTCAAACTAAACCGCACGAGTTATCTATAGGACACTATCAAGTTACAGGCACACACTCGCGCTCACGACAAAATTCATATGGGGTCGTCCAATTTGCCTTTTATATTTGATATCAATCACACACTAGTGTAGTACATTGTCAAGACGCCACGTATTTCGCGAGAGCTTCTTAATAGAGTAGTGATACAACTCAATATATCGGACTAGTACTTAGTATGACACACCACTGTTTTCTATTAGACCAATCCCGTCTACGGGCGTGTCCTCGAGAACCCAAAATCGCAAGGTCGAGAAGTCCAAGTCGGAATGGGAGACGTTCATGATACGTTAGCAGCATGTTGCTGCAAAATCATTTTGACAAGTTGTGGACGTCACGTCGGCAGTCTAGGTCCAAGACGGGGACTACCACAAATGCGGTACGACAAGAAAATTGGTCCGAGCCAGGTAAATTGGTCGCAGGACATTAAACAAAATGTCCACTTGTCAAATTCGTGCCGACAACAATAATTTCTCATAGGGTAAAATAGGAGTTCGAACGAGAAATTTTCTATTACTTCGTCCAAAGCCGGGTGCGTTACGAACTACAATGAAATCAATGCCAAGTGATCTGGATCTCTATAAATATCGAGTTATTTCTAATGATTTATTATATACGTACTTATAATATATATATGTAGTATATATATATATATTATATATAATATATTAATTATATATATATATATATATATATATATATATATATATGTGGTTCTTTTTAATATCGACGGTTTTATAATTCGAAAATAGTTGTATATATATATATATCTAATATATATATATATTATACTCATATTCTATATTATATATTATATTATATATAATATATATTTAATAATATATTTTCATATATTAAACACGATTCTAACATATATTTGCTCTATTATTTATACAAGTTTATTTATATTACGCAAGTAGGGGCTCGAGCAAGACGGGGAACATAGGGGGTATGTTTTCCATACGTAGGGGAGGGGCGGAGGAACCCCCAGCGACACCCTAATACCAAAGAGCGGGGGTTTCCGGAGATCCTCCGGAGGGGGGCTGGTCCTACCCTGCCTCGTTCCCCGGGAAGGCCTAGGAGACCACGATCTCCTGCACTCTGCGTCAACCTTGGGTAGTCTTTAGTTTTAAACACCACCCAAAATTAAAGGTCAACGTAATTCAAATCAGTTTGGCGTCAGCCGGCTGCGAAAAGTTTTTCGAAAACCCATGGGCGTCTTCCAGTCTAAGGTCCTTCGCCGAGCACTTCGCGCGTCATCACGTTAGCGTTTTTTCGCGTTCTTCGTCCACGCTGTAATTAGGCCTAAGCAGGAACCCATTCCACACAAACAATGTCCTCCATGGTGCGACTGCGAAGATGAGACTGAGAAATTCACATCGAAGTGTGGATGCTAGACGTGACAAAGAACGGTGTCTCTAGACGGTCTATAGACCGTGTCTCGAGACCGTTTTTAAACGGTCTTTAAACTTGGTGCAACATACATATTTGTTTAGCATATCTAGGCTATAGTTATTTCCACAAGTTTCTTCAACTATATTATTTCCACAAGTTTCTTCAACTATATTATTTCTCACAAGTTTCTTCAACTATGTTATTTCAACAAGTTCTTTCAATTATATATATCATATATAATCATAATATAATTATATATATTATAATATATTATAAATAATATATATATATATATATATATATATAATATATATATTATATACAGTATATATATTATATATATATATTAATATATATATATATATATATATATATATATATATTAATAATATTATATATATATATATATAATATATATATATAATAATATATATATAAATATCATTGTATATATATATATATTTATATATATATATATGTATATATATTATATATATATATATATATTATTTATATTATTTATAGTATAGATATATATATATATACTTTATATATATATTATATATAATATTAAAGTATATATATATAACTATATATATGTTATATATTATATATATATTTATATATATTATATACTATATATAATATATTTGGTTACTTAGTTAAAGTAAATTATATTTGAGTAGCCTTTTATTTGCCCTTGGTTTGCTATATACCCCAATGTGTCAGTATTTCCTTTTGATATTGCAATTAGTAAGTAGATATGACAGAAACACGAAAATTACAAAGTTGGGTTACATCATTCTCTGACTATTTCCAACGTAGAAAGTTTCACTGAAAACCTTACTTTCACGTTTATGTTAATAAAATATTTCACATATTTAATCTAGCAGTTTTTTTCCATCTTATTGCCGTTACTTTTCCGGATTGCTCAGGACGCATCGATTCTTTAAGAAATAATCTTATGGGTTGATGTGGCTCATGGTAACATCAAGAATACAGTTGTGACTTTATTGCATTATTATGTTTTCTGTAGTTTTGGATTTTTGTGTATTGAACTAATACAACTTTAAAAGTTGACTTGAGTAGGTAACATTAGACATTTTCGGTAAATTGTGGTAAGAAATAGCCATACGAACGATTTTTTTATAGTAGAGCAGGGAAGCACCTGATAATCAAACGCAGGTTATTAATT
>JABUQX010065103.1:15000-35000 GCA_015478945.1 Trachelipus rathkii
AATGTAGTCATAATTCGAACATAAGGGGGAACTAAAACAAGTTTCATTTTTAAAACATATAATTTCATTGAAAGAGTGTTATATAAATAGATAAAAACATATAAATACATCAAATATAAAGCTTTATTTAAATATTGTAATTCATGCTGGATCCGTCGAACATAGGAATTCAAGTTGGGTAAGCCATATATATCTCTCTAAAGATTCAACTCCTTTTGAAAGGATGTAAGTAATAATTGCATTCAGCTGCACTAAACCATTTTTCGGCATAATTTGATTCAGCAGCACTCATCATTCTCTTCATACAAGAGAGAAAGTAATCTTATCCAAACGTGATAGGTTGATTATGCATCTCCTGTTATAATCTGCTTATACGGGGAATCCGCATGTTTTCGGTGTAAATTGATCCAATAGATACACCATGTTGCATAAGCGTATAAGTCCTCAAGTATGTCACATCGTTAAGAATGCGATGTTGTGGAAGTCCGTTTTTTAAATTTGAAGTCATGCTGTAATATTCAGATGTTCGAACTGTGAACCTATACACGTAAACGCCATTGAAGGTACACAAGTGAGTGGGTTATTCCACATAGTGCGTACACAAAGGGTTTTAATCCGTCACCTATGAAAGTGAGAACCGCACGTCTATTCTATTTCACCCTCTCAAAACTGTCACCAGATTCTGAAGAATATTTCACTATCTCTCGATGCGCATTGGATAACATATCCTTATCCTTCAAGCCAGGCAGCAGCGTTCGATAATCTTGATGAGTCCTATCAGCACAAAGCGAATAAAGGTCTATTGATTTGAACCCTTGGCCGGATACAGGCAATGTATCGGTATCCGTCCGATTGACGTTAAATATAAATGACACATTCTTTGGAATAACGACTCCTCGTGAAGATATCAAACAACAGGTGTAGAGATGTGGGGAGATGAAGTCGTACCATACATACGACAAGATGTCCTAAAAGCCTGAGGAATTCGTATGCGTAACAACCCTTAATAGGCAATGAAATCTTTTCTTTCTAGCCAATATAGAGAAAGTAAACAAGAATAACACGCACGGAACGAATCCATAATCAGTTCAAAAGGGGTATATTTCTGTTAGACAAACAACAACACACACAAACACCAACAAACAGTACAGTGACAAAAATAGTTCTTATATAACAACAAACGTAACATATGCTGAAGTAAGCAATGTTTTCACATTAATAAAAAGGCTCACATAGCATTACCAGCCTAGAATAATAGGCGCAATGACAAAACCAACGCCCCCACCCCGAATAAACTCTAACATTAACAAAGTTTCTACTTAAACACTAAGTAGCTAGTCACCGGGCGTTACAAACGTCTATCACATCTTTTTCAAGCATATCTGCTAACATATCATGTAAGTTTTTCCAATTAACACTATTTGATTTACGTTAGCATTTAGAGTATCATTTCTGATAAACATAGCACAGAAATGACTTCTTTGTATATACTAAGCACCGAATATATGCTAACATAACAATGTTTTCCCATTAAATGAAAGCTAAAACATATGCATCATTTGAGACTGAACTAATGTACAAACGACAAACTACACAACTTGAAGCACGAATAAATGGGGTCATAACCATTAACAAACTTCGCCACTTAAACCGGTAAAGTAACTAACTTACATACAAAGTAACCTATTCATCACTTTTCCACTGCGTATCTCTAACATGATTAAACATGTATCGTTACATTGACACAGTACATTTATCAAAATTATGTCATAATCCATACCTAACCGATCATAACCTAACGAGTTAAAGAACGAAAAAGTAAGTTTTAGGCTTATCTCTTTTAGACTCCGCTCCTTTTAAGAAAATAGCGACTCTAAAACATGAAGAAATGATTTTACGGCTTAACTTTTGCAATTTTACATTACAATGTAAATTAAACAAAAGTTTAGATAACCTGTCTCTCATCATACTGACAACGAATAAAAAGCTGCGTATACAAATGTCTTTACAATCAACGTTCGTAACATTACCAAACCAAAGAAAAAAATTCCGATCATCTAACCGCCATGCGTGTACATTAGTCATAACCCGCAGATCAGGATAATTGCAGGAGACAAAGTTTTAACCAAACTTAAAAATAAAATAACAACTTTTAAGACTTACCGACAGCATCGAACAAAAGTTCTTTGAATAAAATATCACTAGTATAACGTATAGTTTATGAATTTTAAAGCAGTAATCATATATACAGTAAATCAAACTACCGCAATGCTCAGCGTCACCTACCCCACCCACCTGTGTGATCTATTGACACTATTTGTTTCGGTCAGTTTTCGAGCATCATTGTTGGAATAACATACAATATAAAATAGTTTTTATATCACTGACCTATCGAATATATAATACAACCAAAAAGTTTTAGCTCAAATCAACGCTATACATATCATAACGGCAACTAGGAATATAATTACAAATGCAATCCTAACATACATACATCACGTATGAATAATCAGCATAGATCTTGAAAATTCCACCTACTTTTCAAGGTAAAAGTGACTAAAAAATCATCGTAGCAATAGCTCGACTATGTTCCGGACTTTTGCTTTCTATCAGCAACAGGTAATAAGCCATATTCATTTAGACAGCAAATCACTTACAAGTGATCATTCTATCAAAGATGACCACCGATCTTGGAACCTATGCTTGACATGAGCCTTCATCAAAATGTCTCGTTTCGAGTATCACACCATTTGACCTAGTGAAATAAAACAGACATCAGCGAAGAATTCTAGGGCAAACCTAACCGCTTACCAACATAAACTAACTCTAACGGCCTCACGTGTCTTCTCACACATTCATCGTCATGGTAGCACAGTAATGACTAACAAACTCATCAGTTTCTCTAACAACATCAGTGTTATTTCACAATTGTCATAGTATATATTCACAAACGTGCTGTAAACTTACGAATAAACAGTTTTCATCAACACCGAGTAATTCTTAAAGCACACAACATCACTCCCAAGTAGAAAACCAGGTGGGAATCGACCCGCTTGAATAGGGTGTGAAATCCTGCCAGGGGGGTATCACCCGAAAGGGGTGTAAGCGGCATTACCCCTCCGAAGGAGGGGTAAGGCTCGAGCCTTCGGGCTGAGGCCCACAGCCCTGCTAACACGCCTTTCGGGGTTGATGCCCCTCGCAGATTCATACCTTTCAATGGCAACATCCCCCTGGTTTCTCTCGGAAGGTAATGGTGTTGCCTTTAGATCTCTCTGGTTGATGCAAACTCTGTTTATTCGTAAGTATAGGGACGTCTTATGCTTTAATATTACTATGACAATGTGGGAATAACACTGATTGTTAGCAGAATGTGATGAGAGTTGTGTTGTCAGATATTACCTGTGCCAGCTGAGATGCGTGTAGAAAACGTGAGCCTAGGTTAAGTTTTGTTGTGATGTATAGGTATTTGCGCAACTAGAATGTTGTGCTACCTGTCGTACGTTTTAATGTGCATAGGTTAATATGGTGTTATACTCGAAACGAGTGCCACTTTGATGAATGAAGATAGTGTGAATTCATAGTTCAAGATGGTGGTCATCTTGATAGACTTGATCATTGTTAGAGGATTGTGTTAGATAATAGGTTTTCTGTTCTATATGAGCGAAAAAGTGGAACAATATCGAGTATGTATGACTTGTTTGAGCCCTACCTTTGAAAATAGGGAATCTTGCGTCTTAGCTGATTTTTCATACGTGATGTTATGTGGTTTGATTTGTAAATTATATTTCCTAGTTCGTTAGTGAATGTTGCTTATTGATCTGCTAAAAACTTTGATTGTTGAATTATATATTTCCGTAGGTTATATATAAAGAACTATATTTTCTTATGTTATGTTTATCCACCAATATGCTCGAAATATGCCTGATCAATAGTTCAATAGATCACAGCCAGGTGGGTGGGGTAGGGGACTGCTGAGATGGGTAGTTGATTTATGATTTACTGATTTATACTGCTTTAAATCAGTAAACTATTATACTTTTACTGTGATATTTTTTCAAGAATTATTTTTATGCTGTGTCAGGATAAAATTTGTTATTTTTTGTTATGTTTGTGAAAACTTTGTTATGTCTGCAATTATTCAGTGGGGGGTTAGATATTTAGACGAGTGTATGATGAATTTTTTTTTTGTTTGTTAAATGTTACGAAGTTGATGTAAACATTTGTTACGTCAGCTTTATATTCTTTGTCAGTATGATGCTTATAATTTTTTGCTAAATTTTGTTAAATGTTACGATGTTCGTGCAAAAAATAAATAGTTAAAGCCTAAAATCATTTTCATGTTTAGAGTTGGTATTGAAAGGGAGCGGAGTCTAAAAAGAGATAAGCTAAAAATTTACTTATTCGTCTTTATCGTTAGGTAATGTAGATGTTAGGTAATCGGTTATGAACATTTTTGATATGTCTACTGTGTGCAATGTAAGATTAATGTTATATATGTAGAGATAACCGCCCTCCCGGGTTGGAAAAAAAAAGTTAGTAAATAGGTTACGTTTGTGTATGGTAAATTAGTGACTTTACCGGTTGAGTGACTTGTTAAGAACCTCTTTTTCGTGTTAAGTTGTTAGTTTTGTCCGTTGTACTTATTTCTTAGTTCAATATGATGCTAGGTAGATATCTACGCTTATTTGTTGAAACATTGTTATGTTAGCATATATTCGTGGTTAGTATATAAAGAAGTCTTGTGCTATGTGTTAAGTCAAATGATACTCTCAAATGCTAGTATCAATAGTGTTAAGTAAAATTACATGATACTGTTACGAGATATGCTGAAAAAGTGTGAATAGGTTACGTTTTGTAGCTGTACTAGCTTAACTTTAGTGTTGTTTAAGTAATGGAACTTTGTTATGTTGTAAGTTTTCGGGGGTGAGGGGCGTTAGGTTTTGTCATTGCGACCTATATTCTTAGCCTGGTAATTGCTATGTTAGCTTTATATGTGAAACATGTACGTTAGCATATATTCGTTGGTTGGTATATAAAGAACTTTTTGTACTTTATTGTTTGTTGTTGTTTGTGTGTTGTGTTTTGTTTGTTGTGTTGCTAAGAGATATATACTTTGAACTGATATGGTTCGTTGGTGCGTTCGTTATCTTGTTTACTTTCTTCTGATTGGCTAAAGAAGATTTCATTGGCTCATAAGGGTTTTACGCATACGTTCCTTCAGATAGCGACTCTTTTCGTTTGTATTGGGTACGATGTTTCATCTCCCACATCTCTACACGTTGTATGAATATCTTCTTACAAAGGAGCTTTCGTTATCCAGTCAGTCGGTCATTATATTACCGTCATCGGACGGATACCGATCATTGCCGTATTCCGGCAGAGAGGTATCAAATAATAGATTTATTCGTTGTGTGCTACGAGTTATCAAGATTATCGATATGCTGCGCCTGCTAGAGGGATCAGGAATATGTTTCAAGGATCGAGAGTAGTGAAGAGTGTTATCAAGTAGAAGTGTAGAGGTGATAGATAGCATAGACAGTTGCGTTCTCATTCAATGTGACGTATTAAACCTTGATGTACGAAACCCACCTTGAACCCATCGATGTGTACTCCATTCAATGCGGTCGTTATAGGGTTTACAGTTCGAACATCTAAAATATACAGCATTTGCTTAAATAAAAAACGACTTCACACGCATTAAGACGTGTGACATACCTTAGGACTAACGTATAAACAGGTGTAATCTAATGATATTTACACGAAACATGCGGATTCCCTATTAATGCAGTAACAGGTGCATAATACTATCAGTGTGGATCAATGTTGTACTTCTCTGTAGAGAGATGGATGGCTGCTGAATCAAAATAGACCGAAAATGGTTTAGTGCATGCTGATGCAATTAATAACTCATCTTTCAAAGGAGTGTTGAATCTTTAGAGAGATATTTAGAACTTACCCCACTTGAATCCTATGTTCGCGGATCAGATGAATTACAATTATTTAAAATAAACTTATCGATTTTTATATTTATACTGTTTTTATGATCTTATATAACACTCTTTCAGTGACAAATTATAACTGTTTTAAAAACATGAAAACTTGTTTAGCTTCTCTTATGTGTCGATTAATTGACTACTTGCGGATGGAGGATGTTTATTCGTCTGGTTGTTGGGTGCTAAGTACTTTTATGTTCATAGTTTAGCTTTACGAGATAAAACTTCTTTGTTTGTCTTGACCGCCTTAGCATTTATGTGTGTTAGGTGAGGTTATGGTAAGTTTTTTGTAAATTAATCTTGACTATGTAATGTCAATTAACAATTGTCATTGTTGGAGATTGGTTTGATAAAGTGATGAATGGAATATGTTTTGTGAGTCTTGTTAGTTATTTCACACTGTTGATAATGTGGATCTTTGATGAATGTTACCATTTTTTCTTGCTAGATGTGTCAGGTTTTCGTTGATATTGAATTCTTAGTGATTCATGTTAACACTCATGTTAGCTTATTATAGGAAAACTTTGTTACGGTTAGCATGCTTTCGCCGGTCTATATGATAATTACCCAAGGTTATAGTAATTTTTGTTAAATATTCATGTTAATGTAATTAAAATTGTTATGTTAGAGACATGCTTTGACACAAGTGTGAATAAGTTACTTTACTGTTGTTAAGTTGGAACTTTGTTTAACGTTAAAAGTTTATTCCTGTTTTAACGATGTGCTAAGTTTGTCTGTTGGGGGTATCTTCATAGTCAGATCGATGTTAGTAAGCTTATTATGCGAAACTTGGTTACGTCAGCAGAGTATTGTCTGATCTTTGTATAAAGGAAGCTTGATTTAATGTTATGTTTATCCAAAAATGATACTCAAACTGTGACCTTAATCAATAGATCAATAGATCGACAGATCGTGGGAGGGTAGCGAGTAGGATGGATGGGCTGATTTAGTGATTTACTGCTGTTAGGGTATGTAAAAACGTAAATTTGTAAGATTTATAACATTAAATTATTTTTATTTTTTCTTTGATGGTTCTGACAACATTATTCTCGAATCTACAGACTCGAAACAGTTATACGGACACAATATTGCATCATTAACAATATTTAATAAACTCGCGCCGCACCGGAAGCCAGCACCGGTGCAGATGTCACCTTCGAGTCAGACTCCTTCTCAACTCTTTCCTTCTTTTTTTCTTCTTCCTTCTTCTTCTTCCTTTGTTTTGCACTCTGGCTCTTTTTTTCAGTCGAGTACCCCTAATGGGGGGTGCTAGACACCCTACACGGGCTTATAACAATCATATTCGAATTTTTTTCTTATCCTCTACGACCTCAACAACACTTATGAAGCAGCACAACCTTGTTTACGGTAAACGACTGTTTATTACTTGGCACCGCAGTGGCTCCAGCACCGGTGCGGGCCAAACTCCTGAATCCCATACCCAATTCTTTTAGAAAATCACTCTGAAGTTCTCTCACCAATTCAGACTCTACGTCATTTTATGTTTTAAATGAGAGTGGTCCCGCCGTTGCGGTCGGAGCCACGCATAGGCGTAATTATCGTATACAATGAGGGCTTCCTCCCGTATGCTCAACCAATCTCAGATTTTAGGCACGAATACCGATAAGATCGGAGATCGTGTGGCAGGCTGGTCTCAACCGGGCGTCGGAACGATGCGAAGCGCGGCCACGGCGGAAAGCCAGTCGGATGCGTAAAAAACGACCTTACAGGGATCGTTTTTGACTCAAGATTCGATTTCCTTCGGAAACCGAATGTCTTCGACGTAATAATAATATAATACATTGGTGTTGTGTCACGCACGAGCGCAGGCAGCGCTGACGGTCCTCTCTGCTCTCATGCGCATTGAACACTGGGCCAATGATAGCACGTTAGGCCTAACTCATCTCGGGTTTGGAAGACACAAAGGGTATAAACGCGGCGTAGGCGGCTGACGCTCTCGGGTGACCCTCTATATTACCATCTACAGACTTGAGGACTTATACAGACTTCGTCTATCCCATACATATCATTATAAGTCCAAGTTTTCCGACCTAATAGATCTTTTCTTTTCATATGGAAAAGGCTGGCAATCGGGCTCAAGACCGGCCATCAATATATATATATATATATATATATATGATTATCTATATATATATGTATATATATATACAACATTATATTATAATAGGTAATATATATATATATATACATACTATTATCTAATATATATATATATATATATAATAGTATAGTATTAGTATATACTTAAGAATATATATAGAAAGTATAATTTATATATTATATGCTAGATATATATGATTACCGTACTATATATATAGTATATATATTAATATATATATATAATAGTAATATAATATTATATAATATATAGTTATATAATCTATATATTATATAATATATAGTAGTTATAAATAAAGTAAGATTTGTCAATATTTAATATATATTACCAATAATCCTGTTATTAGACTCTATAAGATATAAATATATTATTATAAATATATTTATATACCTATATTATACTATATATATATATATAATAATATATATATAATTATATAATTAGTTAATATTTTATATATATAATAATATATATATATATAGTATATATATTTATATAATTAACCAGATAATTGTAAGGATCTAGGTGGAATTACTACTAATACTACCACTAATAATAATATATTTAATATTAGTTAATATATATATATATAGTATATTATATACATTATATATATTACTATATAATATAATCGTACTATATATTAATAAATATAATAGTATATTGAGATATGCATGTTAGAGGCTATACTATACGTTCGAGGTGTCAGTTGATATATCCCTATTCTAAACAACAAGGAGAAGAAAGGATGAGCATATATATATAGTATACTAATTATATAATATATATAATGATAGTATAATAATATTATATATATATATATATATATATTATATATTATATATATATATTATATCTATATATATATTATAATAATATATATATATATTATATATAATATATATAATTTATATAAGATTATATTATATATATATTATATATATATAGATATAACCTATATATATTATACTATATAATATTATATTATATGTAGTATTATATATATATATATAAATAGATTATATATATATATATAATATATAATATTACTATAATATATTATATATATATAAATGATATATATATAATATAGATATAGTATATTAATATATACGTGTGTGTGGTATTATATATAATTAATGAATTATATATATATATAATATATATATATATTAGTATATATATATATATATATATTATATATTATATATAAGTATAAGTATATATATTTTATATAATATATATATATATATAGTAATATAATATAATATATATGATAAATGATATATATAATATATATATAATATATATATATATAAATATATATTATATTATATATATATATATATTATAGTTTATATTATAATTATTATATATATTATATTATATTATAATATATATATATATTATATTATTATATATATATATATATATAGTAGTGTGGTCCGGTTGAGCGATGCCTAGCCTTGTTCGATATGAAGGAAATAACGAGTATACAGGTTCTGAAAGCTTGGAATAGTAATTATGTAGGGGATAAACGTTAATGGCGAGTGAACGAATCCGTAGTAAATTTCAAGTCTGTAGATGTATATAGCGGAGGGTACCCCCGAGAGCGTAGGCCGCTAACGAGCCCGCGTTTATACCTTTGGCTTTCAAACCGAGATTTGAGCTTAGGCTAGACGCTAATCATTGCCCAGGTGTTTCATGCGCATAGAGAACGAGCGACCGAGCGCGCGCGCGCGTGCGTGCACATACAACCAATGTTATTATTATTATTATTACGTCGAAGATTTGATTTCCGAAGGAAATCGAATCGAGTCCGAACACGATCCCTGTAAGGGACGTTTTTTTACGCACTCCGTTTGCTTTCCGCCGTGGCCCGAGTCTTCGCTCCGGTTCCCGACGCCGGTTGAGAGCCAGCCTGCCTCGCTCCGATCTATCGTATCCCGGTGCAATTGAGATGGTTAGAATGGGTAGGTAACCTCATGTAATAACGAACAATTACGCCTGCGTGGGTCCCCGAAGGGGACCCACCCCCATAAACATTAAATATTGACGTAGAAAGCTGAAATTGGTGAGAGATGCCAGCGTTGAGTTTCTAGAGGAAGACTTGGTATGGAATCAGGAGTTGGCACGGCAACGTGCTGGAGCCACTGCGGTGCCAAGTTAATAAACAGTCGTAAACAACAAGTGGTGTGCTTATAAGGTTGTGAGGTCGAGAGTTCGAATATGATTGTTATAAGAGCCCGTGTAGGGTGTCTAGGACCCCATTATGGGGGTCTAAGACTGAAAAAAGCAAGAGTGAAAAACAAAGGAGGAATGAGAGAGGATGAAGAGAGAATAAAGAAGAAAAGTGAGAAGGAGTTGAACTCAGAAGAGTAAGAAGGGACAGCCTGCACCGTGCTGGCTCCGGGTGCGCGCGAGTTATTAATTTGTGTATGATGCAATATCGGTGCCTTATATGTTTATACGATCTGTAGATTTGAAAATAATGGTTTCAGAAATAAAAACATAAAATTTCTTATTCTTTTTAGTTTATAACTTACAAATTTACGTTTTAACATACCCTAAAGCAGTAATCACTAAATCAAGCCCAACAGCAGCCAGCATAGCCGTGACCCTCGCTGACCATCTGTGATCTATGATCTATTGATTAAAGGTCAAATATTCTGAGTATCATTTTTGGATAAACATAACATAAAATCAATGTTCTTTAATACAAGATCAGACAAAAAGCTGACGTAAAAGTTTTCGCATTAAAGATACTACAGAAAAAAAATCATTGAACTAATGAATATAACCCCAAAGACAAACATTAGCCACTCTTAAACAGGAATAAACTGTACGTAACAAGTTCCACAATAACACAGTAAAGTACTGTATTCACACTTGATCAAGCCATGTCTCTACTAACAATGTTATTTTACATTAACATAATTTTAACAAAAATTTACTAAACCTTGTGTAATTATCATAGTGGCAGCGAAGTATGCTAACGTAACAAAGTTTCCTATTAAATAGAGCTAACATGATGTAACATGAACTAAGATAAATATAGCAACAACGGACAAACCTACACATCTTAAGCAAGTAAATGGTTAGAACATCATTCAAGATCCAAATTATCAACAGTGATAGTAACTACCAGACAAAAAACATATTCCATTCACTTTATCAACCAATCTCCACATGCACAAATGTTATTTTACATTCCACATGTAAATATTTAACAAAAAATTACCATAACCTTACCTAACCACAATAATGACTAAGGGGTAAGACAAACAAAGTAAAAGTTTTACTCTCTGTAAATGCTAAACTATGAACATAACGTCTTAGCACCCAGCAACCAGATACGAATAACAGGCCTCCATCAGTCAATGTAGTCATAAATCGAACATAAGAGGGGAACTAAAACAAGTTTTTCATTTTTTAAAACATATAATTTTTCATTGAAAAGAGAGTTAATATAGACAAAAAATAAATTACATAAACATATAAAGTTTATTTTAATATTGTAGACACTGGATCGCGAACATAGATCTCACGTGGGTAAGCCATATATACTCTCTCTAAAGATCAACTCCTTTGAAAGGATGTATATAATTGCATTCAGCTGCACTACAACCATTTTCGGATTTGATTCAGCAGCACCAATTCTCTCATAACAGAGAGATAAACTTATCCAACTGATATCTATTAATGCCCGCAATGTAAAACTGGCATTATTAGGGGAATCCGCACGTTTCGGTGTATCAATATCATAGATTACACATGTGCTATACGTTTAAGTCTCAATTATGTCAACATCGTTAGATGCGATGTTAAGGTGTTTTGGTTTACCCATGTGTAATATTCTTCCAGATGTTCGCGCTCCACCTATAGCAAGTACCATGAAGGTTACACAATCGATGGTTTCAAATAGTTGCGTACTCGAAGGGGTTTTAATACCGTCACATGATGAAAACGCAACGTCTATTCTATTACGACGCTCTCAAACTGTCACACTCTGTATCGATAGTATTCACTACTCCATCGATCATTGGATAACTACTCCTTATCTCTAGCCCAGGCAGGCAGCGATATCGATAATCTTGATAAATCCATCAGCACAAACGAAACGAAATGAAAGCTAGTTATTTGAACCTCTGGCCGGAATACAGGCAATGTATCGTATCCGTCCGATGACGGTTAAATATAAATGAACACACTGGCTGGGAATAACGAGCTCCCTTGTAACGATATCACAACAGTGGTAGAGATGTGGGGAGTGACATTCGTGACCAATACAACGAAAGATGTCATACTGTAAGGAAAATCGTTGCGTAAACAACCCCTTATAGGCAATGAGATTCTTTCTTTAGCCAATCAAGAAGAAAGGTAACAAGAATCCAAAGCGCCGAAGAACCATATTCAGTTCAAAAGGTTCGTTTGCTCGTTAGACAATCCACAAAAAAAACAACGACAACACAACAACCATACGACAATAACAAAAATTAAGTTCTTTCTAGTATCCAACGCACGCGAATATAGCTCACGTAACATTGTTTCACTTATAAAGCTAGACATAGCAGTACAGAGCTAAGATATATAAGGCGCAATGACAAAACCTAACGCCCTACCCGGAATAAACTGAACTAACATGTAAAAATTCCATACTTTACAACACTAAAGTACCTAGTACAGCGACAAGAACGTAACCTATTCCCACTTTTCAAGCATATTATCTCTAACATATAATGTTAATTTAAACATTACACTTTCGCAGATCGAGCGGTCATCGATGATGCGTCATATTGGGCGATCAAAGCATGATTTAACCGTAGCAATTTGAAGTAATCATTTCGGATAAACATAGCACAAAAATACCTTCTTTATACTAACCAAGGAATATATGCTAACATAACAATGTTTTCACATAATAAAGCTAACTAGCATCATATGAACTAAGAAATAATGTACAACGAAAACAAACCTAACACAATTAAGCAAGACGAATAAAGTGTTTACCATTAACAAAGTTCGCACAACTTAACCCCGGTAAAGGTAATATTTTAATACAAAAGTAACTATTACATACTTTTCCACGCGTATCCCCTTTAACCCAAATTTAACATTAATCTACATTGAACATGTAACATTTATCAAAAATATGTCATTACCATACCTAACCATCATAATACCTAACGAGTAAAGACGAATAAAGTAAAGGTTTTAGGCCGTTATCCTTTTAGACTGCCGCCTCTTCAGCAATACCACTCTAAACTGAGAAATGATTTTAGGCTTAATCATTATGCAATTTTAGTCATTTAACATCGTAACATTAACAAAAAGTTTAGCATAAACCGTCTATCATATACTACAAAGAAAATAAAGCTGACTGTACACAAATGTTACATCACAACTTCGTAACATTTACAAAACAAAAAAAAAAATTCATCATAACCCTCGTCTAAATATCATAACCCCATCGAATAATTGCAGACATAACAAAGTTTAACCAAACATAACAAAAAATACAAAATTTATCCTGACACAGCATAAAAAAGTTCTTTGAAATAAAATATCGTAAAAACGTAATAGTTTACTGATTTTAAAGCAGTAAATCAGTAAAATAGTAAATCAAGACTACCGCATATCCAGCGTCCCCTACCCCACCCACCGTGCTGGACTATTAAGCTATTGATTCAAGTCATATTTCTGAGCATCATTTTGGATAAACAACATAAAAATAAGTTCTTTAATAACCTGCCTCGAATATATAATCAATCCCAACAAAGTTTTGCATAATAAAGCTAACAATTCAATGAACCGCAACGTAGAAAATATAATATTACAAAATGCAACCTAACATACATCACGTATAATGAATAATCAGCTAAGATCCTGAAAATTCCTACTTTTCCAAAGGTCAGTGGCTAACTCATAGTCATACAAGCACTCGATATGTTTCCACTTTTCGCTCATATCAGCAACGTAGGTAGACAGCATATTTATCGTAGACAAAATCCTGATAACAAAGGTGATAATCTACTGAAAGATACACTCATCTGAACTATGAATTGAGACACTAGCTTCATCAAAATGGTCACTCGTTTCGATATGAACACATTTGACGCTTATGAAATGAACGTAACATTAGCAAAATTCTAACGGGAACCTACATTAACCAACAAAAACTTAACCTAGGCTCAACGTTCTACACAATCATCGTCACTAGCCAGTAATATTACAAAAACTCAGCATTTCCTCTAACGAAATCAGTGTTATTCCCACATTGTCCATAGTAATATTAACATAACGTACCTAACTACGAATAAACAGTTTTCATCAACAAAGTTCTTTGCTTATCAACGGTAACTTCCGAAAAAAACCAGGGGAGTCCCCATGAAAGGGTATGAATCCTGAGAGGGGGATCACCCCGAAGGGTGGGTAACGGCTTTGGCCTTGTCGCCCGAGGGCTGAGGCGTACCCCTCGGAGGGGTAATGCGCCATTACCCCTTCGGGGTGATCCCCCCTTGAGGATTCACACCTTTCAAGGGCGGCATCCCACCTGGGTTTCTTGGGAGGTGATGTGTGCTTTAGATACTCTTGGTTGATGAAACTGTTTATTCGTAAGTTAGGCAGGTTATGTTAAATATTCTAGAAAGTGGGATACACTGATTTTTTAGAGAAATGAGAGTTTTTGTAAGATATCTACTGTGGAGCTGACGAGATGTTCGAAACGTGAGCCTAGTTAGTTTTTGTTGAGTAGATGATTAGGTTTGCCCAGATTTGCTATGTCCTACGTTTTATCATAGGCAAAATGGTGTTATACTCGAAACGAGTCCATTGATGAAGCAGTGTAAATTCCTAGTTCAAGATCGTGGTATCTTTGATAGATTGATCACTTTGTTAAGGGATTTTATTAGATAATACTGTTGCTGATATGCGAGAAAAGTGGGACATATCGAGTATTGTATGACTGTTAGCTACTTTACTTTTGAAAAGTAGGGAATTTTCAGGATCTTAGCTTGTATCAACGTGTGATGTTAGGTTGCATTGTAATTAATATTCCTAGTTGCGTTTATGATATGTTACTTTAATTGATGCTAAAACTTGTTGTTGATTATATATTCGTTAGTCAGTATATAAAGAACTTATTTTTATGTTATGTGTATCCAAAATAGCTTCGAAATATGACTGAATAATAGTTACAATAGATCACGCCAGGGGTGGTAGGGATGCTGAGATGGGTAGTTTGATCTGATTTAACTGATTTACTGCTTAAAATACATAAACTATACGTTTACTGTGACTATGTTATCAAAAGAATCTATTTTTATGCTGTGTCGGATAAATTTTGTTATGTTTTTTGTTCTGTTTGGTTAAATTTGTTATGTCTGCAATTATTCGATGGGGGGTTATGATAATTAGACAGGGTTATGATGATTTTTTTTTTGTTTTGTAAATTTACGAAGTTGATGTCAAACATTTGTTACGTCAGCTTTATATTCTTTGTCAGTATGATATAGACAGGTTTATGGCAAACTTTTGTTAAATGTTACGCCTGTTACATGTAAAATTGCAAAGATTATAAAGCATAAAATCATTTTTCATGTTTGGAGTTGGTATTTTCTGAAAGGAGCGGAGTCTAACAAAGAGATAAGCTAAAAAACTTTACCTTTTCGTCTTACTCGTTAGTATTATGATGTTAGGTAGGTTTGACATATTTGTATACTGTACTGTGTCATGTATAGATTATATGTTAAATGTTAGACGAAACGGTGGAAAAAGTATGATAGGTTACTTTGTATGTAAAGTTAGTTTACTTTACTGATATTAAGTGTGGAACTGTTAAATGTTACTGTTATCGTGCAAGTTGTGTTAGGTTGTCGTTGTACATTATTTTCTTAGTTCATATGATGCTATGGTTAGCTTTATTAATGTGAAACATTGTTATGTTCATATATTCGGTGGTTAGTATTAAACGAAGTCAGTTTGTGTAATGTTTTCCGAAACGAAGCTCCCTAAATGCTACGTAAATAATAGTGTTAAGTGTAAAGATTACAAGATATGTTGAGTATGCTGAAAAGTGTGATAGGTTACGTTTTGTACGCTGTAACTAGCTACTTTAGTGTGTTAGTATGAATCTTGTTAATGTTAGTATTTTCGGGGAGGGCGTTAGTTTTGTCATTGCGCCTTCTATTTCTTTACTACTGGTATGCTATGTTAGCGTTAATTAATGTGAAAACAAGTTACGTTTCGCATTATTCGTTCTGGTTTGTTCTTGCTGTGGCGGTTACTGTTATGGTTGTTGTTGTGTTGTGTTGTTGTTGTTGTTGCTAACGATAATGTTTTTTGAACTGATATGGTTCGTTCGTGCGTTGTATTCTTGTTTTCTTTCTTCTAATTGGCTGAAAGAAAGAATCTCATTGCTATTAAGGGTTGTTTACGTACGATTTTCCCTTCAGTAGGACATCTTTATCGTTGTATTGTACGATGTATCTCCCCACATCTCCTACACTGTTGTTGATACTTACAAGGAGCTTGTCGTTAATTCCCAGCAATGTGTATTTATTTAACCGTCAATCGACGGATCCGATACATTGCCTGTATTCGCCAAGTTCAAAAATAGCTTTATTGCGTTTGTGCTGATGGATTCATCACAAGATTATCGATATCGCTGCTGCCTGCTAGAGGGATAAGGATATTTCCAATGGATCGACGAGTAGTGAAATATCCATCAGAGGTGACAGTGTGGAGGTGAAATAGAATAGAGGTTGCGTTCTCGATCATGTGACGTATTAAAACCTATGTATGTACGCAACTCTTGGAAACCATCGATGTGTAACCTTCAGGTAGTGTATAGGTTTCACAGTTCGAACCTCTGAAAATATTACAGCATTGCTTAAAATAAAAAACGACTTAACATCGATCTTAACGATATGGCATACTGAGACTTAATACGTATAGCAATGGTGTAATCATGATATTACACCGAAACTGCGATTCCCCTATAATGCAGTATGAAGGAGTGCATTAATAACTTCAGTTTGGATAAGTTTCTTCTCTCTTGTCAGAGAGGAATGAGTGCTGCTGAACAAATATCCGAAAATGGATTTGTGCAGTGAATGCAATTATACTTACACTCCTTCAAAGATGTTGAATCTTTACGAAGATATATAATGGCTTACCCACTTGATCCTATGTCGCGGATCAGAAATTACAAATATAAAATAAACTTAATATTTTATGTATTTATATGTTTTTAAGTATTTATATAACATCCTTCTCAATGAAACTATTGTTTTAAAAAAAAATGCAAAACTTGTTTTAAGTTCCTCTTATGTTCGATTTATTGACTACATTGATGATGATGGCTGTGTATTCGTCTGGTTGTTGGGTGCTAAGTACGTTATTTCATAGTTTAGCTTTACAGAGAGTAAACTTTACTTTGTTTGTCTTTACCCTTAGGTATTATGCTAGTTAGGTTAGGTTATGTAAATTTTTGTTAAATTATTCGTAGTTAATGTAAATAACATTGTCATGTTGGAGTTATGTTTGATAAAGTACGAAGGTTATGTTTTTGTATGCTCTGTTAGTTACTTTACTGTTGATAAGTGTGGATCTTTGATGATGTTAACCACTTTATTCTGCATAAGATGTGTCAGGTGTCGTTGTATATATATTTCTAGTTATGTCTACTCAATGTTAGCTCTATTTATAGAAACTTGTTACGTTAGCATACTTTCGTTGTCTATATGATAATTTCAGACAAGGTTACTAGTAAATTTTTGTTAAATTTAAGTTAATGTAAAATTAACATTGTTATGTTAGGAACATGCTTGATCATGTGTTAGTTACTTTACGGTTGTTAAGTGTGGAACTTTGTTACGTTAACAGTTATTCTGTTAAGATGTGCTGTTTGTCCTTGGGGGGTATATTCATGAGTTCAGATATGTTAAGTAAGCTTATTATGCGCAACTTTGTTACGTCAGCATATATTGTCCTGATCTTTGGATAAAGAACTTGATTTTAATGTTATGTTTATCCAAAATGAACTCGAAATTGACTTCTATCAATAGATCAATAGATCACGATGGTCAGGAGGGTGCCCGGAATGCTGGCTGGATTGTTGCTTGATTTAGTGATTACTTGCTTAAAGGGTATGTAAAACGTAATTTTTTAAGTTAATAAAAAAGATAAGAAATTTTATTTCTTGATGGTTCTGCAACCATTATTTTCGAAATCACAGACTCGAAAATATATAAGGACACAATATTGCATATTAACATATATGTAATAATCGGCGCCGCACGGAGCCACCCGTGGCAGCTGTCCCTTCTACTTTCTGAAATCTGATTGCTTCTCATCCATTTCTTCTTTTATTCTTCCTTCATCCTTCTTCATTCCTCCTTGTTTTGCACTCTGTGCTCTTTTTCAGTCGGGACCCCATAATGGGGGGTCCAGACCACCCTACACGGCTTATAACAATCTAATTGAACTCTACGACGCTCAATAACCCTTATCAAGCACACCAACATGTTGTTATACGACTGTTTATTAATTCGCGCCACCGCAGTGGCTCCAGCACCGTTGCCGTTGTCACTCATCAGATTCCCATACCAAGTCTTTCTAGAAACCCAACTCTGAATCCTCTCACCAATTCAGCTTTCTACAGTCATATTTAATGTTTTATGGGGTGGGGTCCCCCCATTTCGGGGAGCCCACGCAGCGTAATTTCGTTACAATGAGGTTACTCCCCTCTACCATCTCCAATTTTAATGCACGATACGATAAGCGGAGTCGAGCAGGCTGCTCTCAACGTCGGCGTCGAAACCGGATGCGAAAGACGCGGCACGGCGGAAGCAAAGTCGGAGTCGTAAAAACGATCCTACAGGGATCGTTTCGAACTCAAGATTCGATTTCTTCGGGAAATCGAACTCTCGATAATAATAATAATAATAAATTGGGTGTATGTGCACGCACGCGCGCGCGCGCTCGGTCGCTCTCTCTCTCATGCGCATTGAACACCTGGGATGATTAGCCGTTAGGCCTAACTCAATCTCGGGTTGGAAAAGCTCAAAAGGTATAACGCGGCGTAGCGCTTACGCTCTCGGGCGTGACCCCCTCTATATACTCCTACAGACTTGAATTTACACGATTCGTCTTATCCATACATTACATGTATATTCCCAAGTTTCAGACCTATAACTCTATCTTCATATCGAAAAGGCTGGCAGTGGTCCGGTTCCACTACATAATATCACTATATATATTACTATATTATAATTATTATAGTATATATATATATACTATATATAATATATAATTATATATATACTATATTATATATATATATAATAATATATATTATTATATAATATATTAAAATTTCAATGTTTGCATATAAGTGACATTAGAATTTAGTCTATCGGTGAACTTACAATACTGCGATGGAGTTGGGAACTATACAGCTGTTTGGCTCTTCCAGTAAGATCGAATGATCTACAGTTCACGCACCTCCCAATTCCAAGTGCTAAGTGTAAAATAAGTGTTAATAGTGATAATGTTATAATTGATGTTAATTGATGTTATTCTTATAGCTAGTGTTAGTAAATTGTAGTATCGTGATAAGTAATTAGTTCATTACTGTTCATGTTGCCGATAATAGTGTTAGTCGTTATTGATGGTATATTGTAATATATATCACATTAATATTGGGATGTTAGTATACAAAGCTTATGATGGAGATTTTATATATATTAATATAATATATAATATCTATATATATATATATATAATATATATATATATATATATATATATAAGACACATGTTTCTGTATTATATTTATATAATTATATATGTACATATATAATATA
>JABUQX010065104.1:20000-30000 GCA_015478945.1 Trachelipus rathkii
GGGTTTACGAAAGAATTTAGGAAGTGGGGGTGGGCAGGGGATTGGTGTTAGATGATTTTGGAGAATTGGAGAGGGTGGAGTGTGGCTAGCCTAATTGGTAGGGATTGTATTTGGTGGGGTGATGTAGCGAATTGAAGACGAGTTGGTTGTAGCAGGATGGTATTATGGGATTTGTTCAGTGTGTAAAAGGAGGGTTGGAAAAGTATCATAGATTAGAGTTAAGAGTTAGGGTTGGTTTGTTAGTGAAGGATCTGATGGTCTTCGTGTTGAACTAATGTTGGTCGGTGAGGAACTGGGTTACATAGTTTACTGGGGTTTAAATAGATATTGTAGGATAGTGGGTGAGTTGTTGGATCGAAAAGGGAGCGGGTATTGAACAGGAGTGTAGTAAGGAGAAGTTGTGGAATGTCAGAGGTGGTCTGGTGTAATCAATCCTCGGTGGAGAGTGTAAAAAGCTAAGTCTTGAGTGCGCTAGGAGTCTTACATGAGTTATTGTTAATTGTTACCATGTTAATGTAAAGTAGTGAAGATCTGATGTAGTACTCGGTTAGAGTATAGAGTCAATAAAGTCACATGTGGTTGTTTAGATGGAACTCGTTAGGGGGTTGTGCTTAGGTTTGTGGTGTTGAGAGAGAGAAGTGTATAACATATGAGAGGTCTGAGGCGTATGTGAGAGAGTTGTGTAGGCTATGATATGAGAAAGGGGTAAGGGAGGTGGAGAGATATTAAATTTGGAAGTATGTTGAGGATGTTTGGGTCATGTGGATATTTATGGAGTATTGATAGTCGTGTTTTGCTGGTGGTTGGATGGTTAGAGTTGCGGATGTATAAGTGAGGTTTGAGTAGGGTTTGAATATTGGGTGCGACGTGCTGAGAAGCGAAGGAAAGAGTGGATTGAGGTTCGTAATTGGAAATAGTTCTTTAGAGAAGAAGAGGATAGCGGGAGGTGGCGAGATGTGCGAGGATAGAAAGGTGCGAGTATATGATGTGGGACGCTGAGGAGGTGGTAGTTTTTGTAGGGCATGAGTGGTGGGGGGCTTCACCTTTGAAGCCAGGGGTTGGTGAGAGGCTTACATCTGATCGTGATATGTTTATCGAATGTGTGAGGGGGTTGCGTCGCGGTCCGGGTGAAGCCTCTAGTGGTGGTATATTGTTTCTGACTGCGGGACGCAGTTTCTCAGCTTAATAGGTTGGAGGATGGTGGGTTTGGTAACGGTCGGGCTTTCTCTTTGTTCGAACTTGACTGCTATTGTCTAGCTTTTGCTTTGTCTTCTGTTTGTACTTTTTGGGTGTCACGGCGATTTTTGATGACTTTCTGGTCCAGTCTTGGGAAAAAGTAGATATAGTGGGTTTTTATTTGGTTAATAGGTACGTGGTGAGGCTTTGGGTTGTTCTGGGGATGTGGGCCGTGGGTCTGCGGACGGTACGGTTAATGTATATTTAGTGATAGTATGGTGATGTCTTTGTCGTGAGTAGTGATATTAGGCGAGTATGTGGGTAATGGGTGAGTTCAGATATGTGGATATATTGTAGGGGTTTATTAATGATTACGCGTGTATGGTATATAATAGTAGTGAAGTATATTAATGGTACTATCTAATATATAGTAGTATATATTTCATTTAGGATTTAAGTGAGGTTGGTTTAAAAGAATTAAGACTCTTTAGGTTACTGAGAGGCGTGGTTGTGCCTGTTTCATTTGTTCAGATTAATCCACGCAGTTATTTTATTAAACCGGAGGGGATTTGTGGAAGTGGTAAATGTTTCCTTCCGCATCAATTTCCATTTTTTGACTTTTTACAACCATGCGAATATTTCCTGTATAATTCGAAAAAAGCAGTGTAAAAAAGTAAAATAATATACTATTTGATAATAAAAAAAGCAAATAAACATTTTTGTCTTTGTACTAAGTCTAATTATATAATATAGTTATATATAGATAGTACTATATATATAGTCTACTATATAGTTATATAGTATAATTCCCACGGCGCGTTGTGTAATCTATTATTATTTACGTGATTTAAAACCACTATGGTTTTCATTGTCGTCTTGTCGTTTGGTCTTTTTTTTTTTTGTGTGTAATATTTTCATATCAGTATATTAATATTTATATTGAGTATAGGTGTAGTATATATATATATATATTAATATAATATATAAGTAATATATACTAAGAGAGGGGGGGGGGTAGGATATATCTACTATATAATATATATATATTAATAATTTAGATGAGTAGGGGGTATCTTAATTAATTATGTATGTACGGTATATTTAAATGTATATATTAATTATAATTAATATATATATCGCAAATAACTATAATATATATTATATATATGCAGAAAATATTATCTTATATATTATATATATATATATATATATTATATATATATATAATATATCATATATATTCAAAGAATCATAACAGGATGCACATCAACAACACTTATACGAAGAAACCAGAATTCTACCCATAGACACAACTGGACATGATGGCAGCAATTTTTTCCAAAACCCAAACACCCTAACATATATATATATAACAATTATATATAAGTGAATGAATAACCTAAACGTTTCTGTTTTAGTTTAGTTCAGTTTTAGTTATTCCTTTTGTTTGCTGCTCTTTATATGTAGACTCTTGATGTGTACTACTTAAGTTTTAGCGAAGATTAAAGTAAAGGACCGTTATTAGTATCTCATTTCTGCACACCCTCCTAGTACAACTTGGAATTTACTGAAGGACTGCAAGAAGAGTGTAGGGAAGTTCCTTAACGACGACTTAAGCAAATCAACGGGAAATCAGAAGGACAGAAGAAGTCTTCACGAGGGAAATTATGACCAATCTACGACCTGGGGAAGTGGTCAAGGTCTTAGACGATTACCCTCGAAAGGAATCAGTACTTTCAGCAGAGGGCGTGGAGGTATAGGGACCGAATTTATGGTGACATAATTGGGGGCCTGTCGGGAGTAGATATATGAGACATTTAGATCGAGTAAGTTCGAATCTGTTCTGGAAACGAAAACTTGGTGGGTTCGAGGCTTCTTGACTGAAATTCACGCGTTTGATGGTGATTATTCTGTTGTGAGGAAGGACTTTGGAAACTCTAGCGGTGAGAGGGTGTTATTAATATGGGATATGGCGAAGAAGCGAGCGAGGCTATCAGTGGAATGACTGAGCTGAAACTCTTATCAAGCGTGTGCTGGGAGATCGGGTAGAGGAGGTTCGCAGATATAATTATCTGTTAGAATGATGCTGTCGATGTGCACACTTAGCCTATTTTAAAACGGCTAGGCTGTTGTTATTGCCGCAACACATCTGTTCCGAATCGGAAGAATTGAATTACCAGTTATGTACGAGTCGAGAGGTGGCTGACGCGCCATATTGTATTTGAAGATGTTTTCGAAGAAAGTAGTGTGATATTTCTATATATCGATATCTGGATATGTACTCGAGAGTACAGAAGAGGATCGAGGAGGCGGTGGAGGTCGAACGGACACTGTCTCCTATTCGGTCAACGGATTACTCAAAAGGAGCTAGATCGGACATTGAAGAACTTGACCGGAAATGAACCAAGACCCTTTGATTCGACAGGGAAGTTGTCCTGGATTGGAGAGAGGCGGGAGGATGTGTTGAGGTGTAGAGAGGTGGCCAATCTATTATGAAGAGATCCAGCACTCTGCTAAGTCTCGGTGAGGTTACAGGAGACTCTGCTCCACATTGGTGGCGTCTTTAGTTACAGTGAGACTTCTGCTTCACATGTGCGTTGATGTACAATGATCATCTCGATTCAGATAAGTGTGTAAAAAGAAATTGCAGAGAAGTGGTGAGTTCTGACAGATGTCTATCTCTAATTGTAGTTGATCAGGAAATTTGGAGCTTTTGCCACAGAATGTATTATGGAAGGCGTCGCTAACGTGGCGTAGAAAAGATGTGGGGCACGTTCTGTATATGAAGCGGACTTTAAGAATTCGCGAAAGAAGTTAGAGATGAACGTAAATTGTTCAGATAACTTAGGAAATGAGTGCAGAAACGACGGCGTCTGCTACCATTGGAGATAAGAATGTAAAACAACTGCTTACGATGAAGTCTTATTAAAAAAAAAAAATTGTTATATTTTACATAAATTAATAAATTATGGAGAATAATTTGCACTTTCAAAATGTTGAACTCTCTAAATCATTGAGGTTTATTTTATTTACTAAATATATATAGTATATAGATATATGGGTCAATACGTTAATTCTCATTGTGTGTTGAATAAATTTTTGAGAGAACGGATAAGAACCCTTTAATTTCTAGGTGGGCTCTGTTGTGCGTTAACTTCTAGCATATATATGTGGTTGTTTGTTGTAGTGAGGGGTATCATTTCGTGGTGTATTTGTATATTCTATGTGCTAAATATTATTAATATATATTATATATATATATTATTATATATATTAATATATTATATATATATTATATATATACTTTTCTGTCGTGTGCGTTTTGGGTATGCGTTCTGTTGGTTATTGTAGTATGGAGGGAGGTATATAGTACCTATTATGATCCTATAGTGTGGTAGTATATTTGTATATGAGTGAGCCATCACTTTTAGTATCTGGCTGATCGAGTAGAGTGAGTGTGTTACATGTTGGGTTGCTTGGGGTATATATGAAGCTAATGAATTATACTGATGGTAGTTAACAAATAAAAGACTCAATATTGGAAAGTTTATTATTTTTATTATATGGTTTTGTCTTACGGGGTGGGTTCATCGGAGTGGCTGACAATTATTGTACTGAATTATATATATGTGATGCTACACTATTGGTGAGTTTTGTACTTTATTTGTGAGTGTGAGGAAGTATAGGCCTAGTCTTCAAACCATAATGAAGTGAGGTGTAATATATTTGTCAACTGCGTGCTGTCAGAATCTCTTTTAGGGTATGATAGTAGCATATGTCATATCTTATGTTTGAGTGTTGTGCGTTAGTATAAGAGCTGGTCATGGGTATATATTGTACGGACTATATTACTCATATAATTTATATGGTAAAGCATGCAAGTGCTTAGCGAAGCCGTGACATCAGTGAGACGTCGAAGCCGGCGAGTCTCAGGAGTGGAGAGGGATAATTAAAGTATTTTGGGTTATATCTATAGGCCGGAGAGTGTGAGGAAGGATTTTTCAATTTTATGTGTTGTCTTTTTCTTTCTTGCGTTTATCGGAAAATTTAAGAAATTTCTTTTCTTTTTTTCCAATTAGGGGGTGTACGAGCTCATTCGGGGGGACGGGGATATGGTGGCAACAGCAAGTTTCATCATCAGGTCTGAAGACGTTCTTTGTATTCTATTTCATCTTTATGGCTTCCACCAATGGTATTGCTCCTTCCTTTAGTTAAAAAAATGAAGGATTATTATTATATTACCCTGGTGAGTTACTATGTGCCTATACTTTAATACATTTGGGAGATAGGAGATTTTTTTGTTCCTCTTAACATACGGTGGGAGACTATTAGAGATTCTCTAAATTTTTTTAATTTCTCTAGAACTCAATAAATCGATTTTCTTTTGGAATAGTTTTTTTTTTTCTCAAATAGTGTTGTGAGAGGGATATTGGGTAGGTGAGAAGGGATCCACCTCATACACGCAAGAGGTAACAATCTAATATATGAGGAAAGGTGAAGCTATGAGGGGTAATGGAGGAAGATATGCGTGTGCTGTCACATTTATCGTTGCATTTGGTTTTGAGCTGGTTGGAGATCTTTGTGATGTGCCTGTCCCGCGTTCTAATTTAGAGCCTTGTTACGATTGTACACAGTTAATACGTCGTCAATTGCTCTACGAGAGGAACTCAATCGCGCCTCGGGTGCTCGTCAGTCATCTCGCGACACGGATATAAGAAGAAGAATCAAAATATATGATATTAAAAAATAACAAATTTTAATACGGTAGCCTCTGTGTAGGAAGTGCGGCTGTACTCATATGAGTGTGTATATTTTGTTTTTTACTTGTAGGTTTTGCCGTGTGGCCACTTCTAAAGTTACGACTGTGCTATTCGACTCCATGGCGTTGTTAGACACGTCTGGACGGTCGGGTAGTAGTAGTATGTAAGTTTTTTTTGGTATAGCGGCCTTTATTTATAGGGTTAGTATGGTACTGTAATGGTATTGTGTTGTGAGTATGTATGTCTCGGTATTACTATATGGAGGGTGAGTGATAGTAGTTTTGTATATATCACTTTATACTATACTTAACTCATTATGGTATTAGTCTGTATTGTATATTTTTGACTTTAGATATCGGTATATATATTGTCTCATTTAAATATTCGGTAAAGCTAAAGAAGTACGCCCTTCGACGATGCATCATTGTTTGTCTTATTATCTTATTAGATTATTCCAGTAATTACTATATAATACTAGGCTAGTAATAAATCAGCGTATACTTATATTATGTCTATGGAAACCAGTGAATTTTTTTTTTTCCTAGCACATTTTTTTACGATAAGAACAAGAAACTTATAACATGGATTGGCCCAGGTTTCCGCGTATGAATTTGTGAGGAAATTTTTGGTTTTGGGTTTTGGGTTTTTAAACTAAATTGAGAATAACCGAGGTTAAAACCGCAGAGTCGGGGTCTCTCGCCTCCTGGGGGACGAAGGGGGGACTTCGTCCCTCTGTCACCGTAGATTCCACCCCATAAAAAAAAAGTGGAGGGAGATAATTACATGGACGGTGGAGTTCCAAATTTATAGTTTTTGAGACATATTGGTATATTAGTGGGTGATTTCATCGGGCGCTTTGTTCTATTGGGCTCTAAGTGTCTTGTTATGGGCGTGATGTTAGTGTGGTATTAGTGTTAGTCGCTTGTGGCTCTTATCTGTGTAGGTGTGTTGTTAAGATATTAAAAATGAAGAGAATTCATTTCTTCATATCTATTATTATTTTCAGTGGGAGCGTTCGTATTTGAGTAGTGATGTCTTATTTTCTGTCTGTAGTAGTGAGTGTGAGATGGGTCATGGTGACGTGAGTTTCTCTGAAGTTGGCGTTATATTATTTGTCGAGGGATATGGTTTTTTAAACAAGTATTTTTAGAGCACTATATTTAAACAGTCTTGGCTTCGCCACAATTTTGAGGGTTCATTTGTTTGGAGGCTTAAAATATCGTTATAGAAAATGGAGTTTTATTTATATATGATAAGTGATGAGGAGATTAGGTTATTTATTTAGGCATAGTGGGTATGAGTGAGCTTGTTATATATATAATAGGTGGGAGAGACTACGTATGTTTGAGGAGTAGGTTTCCTATGGTTTTAGGTTATCTGAGTTCACTGAGTCTTGGCGTGTTAGTGATTATATCTTCTGAGTGTAGTCTAGGAGGGGGAGGTACTATTTGTATATATATATTATTTGTATGATATATATATAGTAGTATATATATCTATAGTAATATATATATTATATATTATGTGTGAGATATGTGATTGTTTTGTTTGTTGATGTTGGCTCGAGCCGATTACTGAGCTCCGTATATTGTGTTTTATTAAACTTTAAGTGTGAGTGTTTATTTATTCTTAATCCGTTTTATGGATATACATTATATTTGTAGGTAATGATTAGTATGTGTGATTATAATCGCTTTGAGTGGGATATTGATAAATTAAGGTGTTTCTCCTTTATAACAAGTGATTGTGTTTTGATATGTGTTAATTGTGAGTGTCGTTATTTGTAAAATCCTCGCTATTAGTTGGCATCCTTCTTTCTCTCTTTGAGGCTGTGGGTTGACCTGTTTGGTAGATAAGGTCTGAGTGTTGGTCGTGTGTAAAGATGTTAATTATATTCTCTCGCACGATACTTAACTAGAGGTGCTGAATAAGAGAATTAACTAATCGGGCGTCATAGGTTAGAGTTATATATATTTTGGTGTCTGAGTTCAACTCCAGGTTGCTTGACCTCGGTTTATATATATCTATTAATAAGTTTATTGGTGGGGGCTACTATATCGGGTATTATATATTACTACTTATATTGGGGCCGGGGGGTATAGCCTATATAATTTGTGCTTACTCTATTAGTGGAGGAGTTAACTACTACCGGGTGGTCATACGATAGGGTCTTTCGGGCACCGGCTGTGTTTTGGAGTGCTATTGCTTTGTGTTCTGAGTAGCTGTGTACCTTCTTGTTTATGAAGTGCTACTGCATAATAGTTGTTATCTTGTATACTTATATTATTGGTCAGATGTTAATAAAAAAGCAAAATCATGTAACAAGTTGTTTCACTTAAATTCAGTTATTCTTAGTTTATATTATTCTTATTAGAAAAGAAGAAAAAGAACTATAATGGTCACAATGTTAAAAAAGAAGACGTCACAAGCACAAACAACAAGACAGCAGCAGCCCAGACAGCAAAGAAGAAAATTTCAGCCTATTCCGATCAGTATATTAAGACAAAGAACAAGTCACGACTGTTAATCCATCCCAGTGTTACGAGCTGACGTTTAACTACTATTTTCGTCATACTCTAATACAATTGTAAGAGAACGATAATAGCCGCGCCTTTAAGTATTGTTTAGAATGGTGGAGAAAATGTTATTGAATGGCTGTTTGTCTATATTGTGCAGTTTTTGGCGCATTCAACTTTAAATCTAAAAAAATATGTAAGAAATATTTGTTTATTTTGCATATGGAGGATGGAAGAACCGTTTGTTTTTTTTATTATTATTTGTTGCGCGATCGTATTGTATACAGTAGGGGCCTATGTCTATTCATCGGTATTTGGACTACCAATGTAGTGTATTATACGCTTATACAAGTATTAAAGAAGAGGTTTTTTAATATTAAAAAACAGTTAAGAATATTATTATATTTTATTTGAAAAACATTAAGGAGAGGAACAAACAACAAAGATACTTTAAGGAAAGTTCACATTGGTGTAAAGGTGTATTTATCCTTTATTTTGTGGGATTCGAGATTCTTTGGGTTGTGCTGGACCCCTTTGGTTGGGTATGAAGAGAAGCTCACGGTGTGAGTGTGGTGTTTCTATCTAAATGTGGGAGATAGCGAGTGTGTTCAAAATGGAGCGGGGTCACATGCTTAGACAATAAACCAATACTGCATTTTTTGTGTGAGGGAGGGGAGGGTGGCCAGCTACACCAAAATGACATAAGGAACAGCGTTCTAGAACCAGTGAAAAAAAGTAATATAATAATCACATAATTGTTTGCTTTGTTGCGTGACAATTGATTTGAAGATATTTTGTGTGTAAAGACTTAACTCGAAGTAGTTACGTTATCCCGAAGTCTTGGTCAGATGGGTTTGGAAATCGTCTTGAAAGAGAATTTGTATTGCCAGTGGCGGTGGCGTTACCTGGGTTTAAGGAGGTTGGGCTGGGTGCGGTGGGCTGTGGCATGTCCGTCTCGTTTTGTTGGGGCAGGGGTCAGGAAAGCTGATGTATATATTGTTTTGTTTGAAGCGTGGTTTGATTCTTTTTATAGAATTGGTGAATTATAGGTACTTATTTGAATTTATTCTTGGGACACAAAAGCAGTTGCATCTGGTGATTGTGTTTATCTAAGGGGGGGGGATCAAACGGGCGCGGCGGTAGGGGAACTCGGTGGGGTATGTTGGTAGTTCTTGGGTTTTTCCGGGGAGACTTGGTGGGGCCGGAGGGTAGGGAGTCAGGATACTTCATCCTGGGGCGAGTGGAAGGTTGTTTTTCCATGCATGTGTGCTCGCTCTGAGGCCTGAATAGATGGTGTCATTCAGTTTTTTTTTTTAAATTCAGAAATCTAGAACTATAGATGTTTTATCTTTCTTTGTTTTTTAGAGAGACCTGGTATTTTTTCGGAAGAGAATACCTGTCTTATTTTCGTGGGGCTTTGATCACACATTGATATCGGTGAGGGAGGGGAAAGAGGTGGGAGCTCAGACAAGCGTCAGGGGGTATCTTATACGTCAGAGTTACACTCTGAACATTTCAGAAAGACCCTTCTATCCCCTCGCGATTAGT
>JABUQX010065104.1:35000-38853 GCA_015478945.1 Trachelipus rathkii
GTAATAATTGTAATATTTTAATTAAGTTTTGCTTCGTCATTAAAATAAAGTCATATCCTTGCAAATGTCCACCGTGAGCGGACGAAAGCTTTGGATCATTTCAGAAGCAATTATTTTGTTTTATTCAGAAATGTGTCCTAAAAGAACATTGAATGAAGGATGTTGGAAGGTTTTAAGGATTAGAAAAGTCTTGCAAAATAATAATATATAATAAAATAATAATAATATAATATCAATAATAATATAATAATAAATGTTGCATCTCACTCGGCATAGCCCTATATGGGAGAGCTTTTCTTGGTTGATACATATATACTTAATATATATAATATATAGATATTAATTTATATATATATATATATATATATATATATATATATATATATAATTATATATATATATATATAATATATATATATATATTATATACTTATATATATAGTATCTGCAGCATCTAGTGGAGTTTAAAAATGTCTATTATAAGAAGATTGGTTTTTCTAGAGCGTTCGATCAAAAGAAGACTTTCTTTGCATAGTTTTAGGACGACAGGGCTAGCAACCCCGTCCTTTACTTTTTTGCTTGTAATACGTCCTGACCAGCCGCATTGGAACCTATGCGCCATATCATATCTTTCTGCAAGAGCTCTTGACGAGAACAATTTTGACGCGCCAAATGAAAAAAGATGCCTAGTTTTTCACTGAAAAGGGTAAAAACCCTAGTCCTGAGTGTTAACTCAAGGACCAGCATCGGAAACCATTCTGAGAAATAGTTTTCTAGAGTACTCTAGCGAATAGGGAAGTTTCTGGGCCAGAAGAGAGATGCTGGTCGCCAACTAACGGGCTTTTCGCCTAATCTTGGGAGATGGTAAGATAATCAATAAATAAAATAAATACTTAAGGTAATATATATATTACTATTATATACTATCTATCTATCATTTATCATATATATTATTATACATATATATAATTATATATATTATATATACTAATATATATATATATATATATACTACTATATACTGGTATCATTATATATATAATATATTATATATTATATATATATATATATATATATATATATATTATATTAAATATTATATATATATATATATATATATATTATAATATATATATACTATATATATATTATTATATATATATATATATATATTATAGAAATGAATTGCTTTCGCGAAAAGAAGAAATATATTAGTTAAAAAAAAATAGTGAACTTTAACGCAGGCCTCTTTATACCCGTCATCACGGAATTTTGGAAGGGCTCCCTCAACGTTATGGGGAGAGGGGAGATGGAGGAGGAAGGAAAGATTGGTGGATTACTTGAGACGCTTCCTCTCCCTATTTCTCTCCCGCTCTTCTCCTTTTATCAATTAAACATACTCGAATCTATTAGGTAATTTCCTCATTTTAGCATTAGTGAATTTTAGGAAATTTTTTTTTTAAATTTCTAATTCTTCATTAATAAGAAATACGTCCTTATTAATTATTATTTTATTATTATGTATTATTCATTATTATATTCAATATTATTATTATTAATTATTAATATTATCGTCCTTTTATTATTAAAATATTTATTTTAAGAGCATTTTCGTTTCTTCTGGCCTTTTGTGCTACAAACGTAAAATTGGTCGGGTTTACGTTTCGTTTTTTCCAACTTATGTCCAAAATCGTAACAGAAATTCTTATCAAACGTAAGGAATTTCTTAATTCTGTAAGGTGTTATTTCCCGTGCTTGCTGAATTTAGCAACGTTCTTACGAAAAAATTGTAACAAGGAAATGGCGGTGCGAGGAAGCAGTGTGGTGATTTAGTGGGCAGGAAATTGTTTTTAATTTTTTCTTTTTATATACAATGGATAAGAAAGGTTTGTGAGTAATGCCTTAAAAATAAGATTTAGTAATATTTTTAGTTTTAGGCAACCATATTTTTTTTCCGTTGATATATTCCGTAGAATTCAATGATAATGTTTTCATAGTAGAGATATTTCTAGTAATTCAATTCCAATGTTATAATTTCGGACACTTGTGTGGTGTGTGCAGTGTACTTTCCGTCCAAAAATTCCGCTGCCAAAGTAAGAACATATTTTAATTGCTCTTGTACTTAGGAATGTTTATATAGAAATTCACATATGTTTTAAATAGGTGTGATAATAAAGTTTTTTTTTAAGGAAGACAATATTTTGTTTTTAATATATTGCTGGATTACTTACTCGAAAACGGTCATAAATAGTATATGAATTTATTTTCAATTCTAAAAGGGCATATCAGAAAATTGCCCGACAGTATTCCTATCTATCTGACTTACTGGTAATATATATATATATATATATATTATATAATATATATATATATATATATTATATATATATATATAATATATATATATATATAATATTATATATATATACTATATATATATATATACTACTGTGTAATGTTTTTCACTATGTGATAGGCCCGTTTGAATTGATGAATGTTCATTCAATAAAATCAGCTTTAAGTCTAATTTCTTCCAAATCGTGGAACTCCATTATAATAGTTGATATCAAATAGTTGTGTAATATAACTTCATTATTTTTTTTATTTCTGTTATTTTTTAACTCGACGGGCTCCATCACAACAGCAGATTCCAATTGTTTGTTAAAAACGAATCGAATTTGGTAAAGAATCGGCCTAGTTTTTTGCGCGCGAAATTCCGTGCCTGAAACTGTGTAAAGCATTTGCTTACCGAGCTAAGCACATGACAAAAAGACGAAAACGGTTTTACTATTTATCAGGCTATTGTTAAAGTAAATGATAAGTGAATCTTTTAATGATTATTATTTACATTATTATATTATTATTTTATTATTATTATTATTATTATTATTATTATTATTATTATTATTATTATTACAAATTATTATTTAAATTTGTATATCTGCTTCTAATTTTATGGAGCTTATACAAGCTTTGTTCGCCCGATTTCTTTAAGGGTTAATCGTACATGTTATTTTCTTGAGGATTTTTTGCAGTAGATGACGTACAAACACTTTTGAACCTTTTTTTTTTTGTAATATTTGATTTGTTTTCAGGCATCATCAGAGATGAGTTGTTATCAGTAGAATTTATAAACAAATGAAATGAAACAACTATGTTATTTACTATGAAAATTATGAGGTATAACATAAAAAAAAAATTAAAACTTCATAGTTGGTTTTGTCCTTAAATCAACATTCTAAAATTAAATTAAATAATTAATTATCTAACGAGAGCTTTAGTGCGTCAAACACACAAAGACATTAATAAAATTTCATTGGTGCTTTGGTATTATATTGCCTGAGTTACAGATGAAGAGTGGGACTCAGGCAGCCTCAAATCGAAAAAAATTTTCCAGCCAACCTCAATATCAAAAAAGTTTCCTAAATCCAGCCCAGCCAGCTGCAAATCAAAAACTAATTTTCCAGTCAACATCAATCGAAAAAATTTGCCACTCACACTCAAACAAAAAAAATTTCTAATCTTTGTGTAATTTTTTTTATTTAATTTCGAGATTTGATTGTGCCCTTTCGTGTTGGTTGTTTAAATGTTCGACAGATTGCTGTACTAGGTTTTTTGTGGATCTGTTGCGAGATAACTAGTTTGAGGAATTGTACTACCTGTGAGATGCTTAGTAGATATTTTATTAACGTGAAATGTATATCTTACGGGGCTCGTATTCTAGCATTAGTTGATTATAGACCCTCACTGAAAACATAGAAGAAGTTAAAGTTTTAACATGACAAACGCAGAAAACTCATAATTTTTATCTTCTTTGTTGAGTTAGATTTTGAACTTGACGTTAGATTTGTAC
>JABUQX010065105.1:0-15000 GCA_015478945.1 Trachelipus rathkii
GTTGTACTTCGTTCCGGTTATCGTTTGGGTGTTTAATTACGCGGCTATCGTGAAACGTTATCGAAATGCTATCCTAGCTTACTAATAGCTAGATCATACAGTGAATACAAGAATTATGAAATTATCTACCTACCTATCTGTCTGTCTGTGTCTGTCTGTCTGTCTGTCTGTCTGTCTGTCTGTCGTCTATCTGTCTGGCTGGCTGGTTGGATGGTTTGTTGGTTGGTTGGTTGGTTGGCTGGTTTGTTGGTTGGCTGGCTGACTGTCATATTTGTAAATAATCAGAATTGCGAATTTGGTTGCAAGGTATTTCAACTCTGGTTCCGATCCAACAAAATTTACCGATTCAGAGATTTTCCAGCAATTTCCGCTGACACTCTCACTCACTCACTCTCACTCACTCACTCACTCACTCTCTCTCTCTCTCTCTCTCTCTCTCTCTCTCTCTCTCTCTCTCTCTCTCTCTCTCTCTCTCTCTCTCTCTCTCTCTCTCTCTCTCTCTCTCTCTCTACATTGTTCGCTCCAGTATGGAATATGCATCGAACATCTTGAATGGTTCCTCTCGTAGGGCTCTACTTGAAAGGGTGAATTCTAGGGCTTTTCGACTTAGACTCTCTCCTGCTCTTATCAACTCGCTCCAATCTCTTTCTGGCAGTAGAACAATTTTTTTTCTGATGGTACCCTCAAGTCACGTTTCTTATTTAGAACCAGGGTTGTGGAGTCGGTTCAAAAATTTTCCGACTCCGACTCAACTCCAGACTCCACCCTCTTCCAATTACCGAACTCCGACTCCGACTCCGACTCCAGCCTCTTGAAAATTACCGACTCCGACTCCGACTCCACCCTTTTGAAAATTACCGACTCCGACTCCGACTCCGACTCCGACTCCGACTCCACCCTCTGGAAAGTTATATATATGAAAAGTTATATATATATATATATATATATATATATATATATATATATATATATATATATATATATATATATATATATATATATATATATATATATATATATATATATATATATATATATATATATATATATATATATATATATATATATATTGTGTTTTAATCTTGTGAAGTGTGGACGTGTTTTTAAAAGTGCTCCTTGTCGAATGTTTATCTTTATTTTATTTATCGTTATTATTATGTTGTGCTGTGTATAGTGAAAGTGTATGTGTATTTTATCAATCATTTTGTTTTAATTGAAAGCTTTATTAAATTTTATCTAGTAATTATCATCATTTATTCGTTTCGGCGAGGTCTGCGATTGACGTTTTAAAAGATAAGTCTTAGTTTTAAATTTTTATTTTTTTATTTTTTTAGTTTTGGGTTCTAACAAATTTTAATATTTTACCCGAGTGTAGTAAAGTTATATAGGTTTAAGTTTTATTTTTTCATTGTACAGTAGCATGTGTTTATTTAATTTTTGTACTTAAATTTTTTAAGTTAGTATTTAGTGTGTGTTAAATTTTTTTTTTTTTTATTCCGTTTTCTCCTTTTGTTCTTGTTTGTTCTTATTTGCGCGTGTGTGTGTGTGTGTGTGTGTGTGTGTGTGTGTGTGTGTGTGTGTGTGTGTGTGTGTGTGTGTGAAAGATGGCAGGTTTGCGAGGGCGCGGGCTTTACATTAACTTTACCAACATCCGTGGCTTAAAATCTAACTTTGCCTCTGTGGAATATCACCTCACTAACTCTATTCCTAACCTTTTGCTCTTGTCTGAGACTCAGATGGCTAAGAATTCATCCTCTAACTCGTTTAATGTATCCAACTATAACTTATTTCATAATTTCCGTCTGAAGGGTGGAGTATGTGCCTATGTAAACATTAATACTCCTGTAACACGTCTCGTGAATCTCGAATCTCCTAACTTCGATGCTCTGTGGCTCAAAATCTTTCTTCCTTCTACTACAATAATCTTGTGCTTCTGCTACTGTTCTCCTAACAGAACAGATTTTCACTCTTTCTTTGAATATCTTACTACCTCTCACGAGACTGTTATATCTTCTCATCCAAATACTGAGGTCCTCTATTTAGGGGATTTCAATGTACACAACACTGAATGGTTGGGATCCTCTCATACTGATTTAGGTGGGGAGGAGGCCGAATCATTCAGCATTCTTAACGATCTGGAGCAACTATCAAAGAACCTACACTCATTCTGGATCATCCTAACCCTTGAACACACACTTGACCTATGTTTTACCACTAGTCCTTCTCTCTATAAATACACTACCTTCGCTCCTATTGGTAAATCTGACCACAACCTTATATCTCTTAACTTTAATACTTTCTCTCCAACTATAATTGGAAAGTCTTGTGCTTCTGGCACTTTGATCGGGGTGATTGGGGGCCTTGCGTCGCTCTGTAACAAGTGGAATGACTGCTTTGACTGATGACACTTCCAGCTACCACACTAAATTGGAGCTGTAATCGTTGACGGGATGAGTAGGTTCATTCCTTCTTCGACAAACTTTCTCTCCTCATAATCCATGGTTTGATCGTGCCTGTTCTCTGGCCATTCAGGCTAGAGACAGCGCTTATCGGGGGTGGAAAAATTCTCGTTCTCATATCACTCTCGCTAATTTTCATTCAGCTGAAATCCGTTGCAGGATACTCTTCGACGAGCAAGCCAGGCTTTCTCAAACGAAAGTGCGCCAACCTCCTTGGTTCACTGATAAATCTTTCTGGCCTCTTGCCAAAAACATCTCTAATAACTTCCTGCAAATCTGCCTTTCCTCCTCTTGTTGATCTGATGGCTCTGTGTTGCTAATTCTCCAACTGATAAGGCCAATCTCTTCGGCCTCCTATTTTCCTCTAACTCCAACCTGGACGATTCTGGCATTTCCTCCTCCACCTTCTCCTCTCAGGTGTCCTATGTCTGTGCTGTGATTACATTTTGATCAGGGTGCATATAAAGGATCTATAATAGCTACAATTAGGAAGGCGGGTGTGGCCCGAATAGCATTCCTCCCCAGTTTTGAGGGAGTGTGCTTCAGTGCCCCTTCCCTCGTTCAACTATATTCTCTATGTCTCAATACTAACACTTTCCTCAGTGTTGGAAGCACGCATGTCCAACCTATTCTGAAAAAAGGAAGCCGCTCTGATCCTTCGCCCTATAGCTCTCACCTGTGTTCTATCTAAGATCTTTGAAACCCTTCTTAACTCACTTCTTAGACCATCTGGAATCTCATTCTCTTCTTCTCCACGATCGCCAGTACGGCTTTCGGCGTTCGAGGTCTACTGGTGATATACTTTCCTATTTAACCGATTTATGGTTCCGCCCTTAGGAACTACGGGAGACTTGCGTGGTGGCGCTTGACACATATCCAAAGCATTTGACCGGGTATAGCACGCGTCACTGCTCTCCACTCTCCTCCTTTGGGTTTCCTCCTTCTCTTTGCTTATGTCTAGTTTTCTTTCAAATCCTCGCTCAATATCGGCTGTTGTTGATGGGGGCGACTTCTTCTTCCTTTTCTGTCAATAGTGGTGTTCCTCAGGGTTCTGTCTTATCTCCTACTTTATTCCTGCTTTTTCATTAATGATCTTCTCTCTACACATCCAACTCTATTCCCTCATATGCCGATGACTCGACCCTTCATTCTTCAACTCATTTTAATTCTGCTCCTCTTTACTTCTAGAATTGCCTCTCGTCTTAATCTTTCGATTCTATTCTCGCTGGTCTGGATAGAATTTCGGGTGTGGGGTCGTCTGAACCTTGTGAAATTCAATTCTTTAAAAACTCAACTACTATCCCTCTCTAGGACACCTTCTAACTTTCCTATCTTTTTCGACGTTCTCTTCTCTCTCCTGTTGACAATATAAACATCCTTGTCCTTAACATAAACAAAAAAAAATGTCTTGGAAACCTCATATCACAATGGTTGCTAAGGCAGCCTCAAAGAAGCTGGGAGTTCTGGCGAGACTTTTTTTTCTCTTCACAGTTACTCCAGTTATTCAAGGGCCTCATCCGCCCTTGTATAGAGTACTGCTCTCATATCTGGGGGGGCTCAGGTTTCATCCGCTTTTGAATAGGGTCGAGTCAAAGGCAAAAAGACATAAACTGTCTTGTACTTGACTCTCTATCTTTGCACGCGATGTTGGTGCTTTATCTCTTCTATAGGTACCATGGCAACCGGTGCTCGAGAACTTTCCACTCGTGCACACCACCTTTGAACGCCCTCGTAGCACCGAGGGTGCTGTGTCGGCACATGAGTATTGTGTTGATATTAGCAACTCCAGAATAGTTCGCTGCGGTGCCTCCTTCTTTCCTGCCACCTCTGTTCTGTGGAATTCTCTTCCATCTTCTGTGTTTCCTACTCAATTTAATCTCCCTCACTTTAAGGCCCGCGTCTGTGCTCATCTGCGTAATTTACGTTAGTTGAAGTTTTGTTTATTTTAACACCCCCTCCTTGAATAGGGCTTTGCCCGTGAGCGGTGGTGATAACTGTAAAAAAAAAATATATATATATATATATATATATATATATATATATTTTATATATATATATATATATATATATATATATATATATATATATATATATATATATATATATATATATATATATATATATATATATATGTGGTATTTTTTTATATGTGTTAATTTATAGTTATGAGACTATGGTCTGGAATAAGAGGTATAGATCTAAAAAGTACAATGTGTCCAGATGGACAATCTTAGGGCGTGTTAGGTGTGAGAAGAATTGGCAAAATGAACGTATTAGAGAGTTGTGTGGTGTGAAGAAAGGTATAAATGAGAGAATAAATGAAAGTACGTTGAGATGGTTTGGTCATGTGGAAAGGATGAATGATAGTCGGTTGGTTAAGCAGATGTATAGTGGTGAGTGTGCTGGGAATCGACCGGCTGGGAGACCGAAGGAAAAGTGGATTGAGTCAGTAAAGGAAATGTGAGTTTAGCAGAGGCGAGAAGAAAGGTCAAAATAGAAGTGAATAGGGGTTTAATGAGGGGTATGTTTGTAGCCCCACCTGGGCTAGGGATGAGCCCTACACTGGCGGATACCATGGTGAGGGTCCGTCAGGGTCCCTTGAAGCTCTAGGATGGATTTTCTGACTGCGACGAGCTCTCACTAAAAGGTATAAAGGGGCGGAAAGACTGGGCTTTCTTTTCGACTTTCGTCATATTCTTCTACTACTTTTCTGTTTCCAATACATGCTACACCTTACTATTGGAGGAAGATGAGTGAAAATGATGATGATTTGGTATATATATATAACTTTATATATATATATATATATATATATATATATATATATATATATATATATATATATATATATATATATATATATATATATATATATATATATATATATATATATATATATATATAAATATATATATATATATATATATATATATATATATATATATATATATATATCTATATATGATTAATCATTTTATTATTTAGACAATATATATATATATATATATAACATATATATATATATGTATATATATATATATATATATATATATATATATATATATAACATATATATATATATATATATATATATATATAATATATATATATATATATATATATATGCGGTATATATATATATATATATATATATATATATATATATATATATATGTATATGGGAAACGGTATATATATATATATATATATATATATATATATATATATATATATATAATTTATTTTATAAAAGAAAGTATATAATATATATATATATATATATATATATATATATATATATATATATATATATATATATATATATATATATATATATATATATAATAATAAAGAAATATATATATATATATATATATATATGTTATATATATATAATATATGATAATCATAATATAAATGTATATATTAAATTCAATAAAGGGATAGGGTCCAATATTTGTTTCAGACTGGGCTGATTTCACCCCAAGATGGACATAGAATTCTTAATTTACACGCCCAATTTTGATGGGAAAGAAGCAAACTAGCTTTCTGAACTCTTAAATGTCGTTTTCGAGTGTTTTTCTGTGTCTGTAGTCATTCTTTCGGAATTTTCATTTCTCCAAACCTATGTTTTTGACATTTTTGGCTTCAACTTCTACAATTTTTTCGAAATGACTTCAAACTTGAAATATGCATAGATGGGTCCATTACCTACAAAATGCACGAAATAGTTTTTTGATTTTTTAAAATTTGTGCTTTGCAATGTCAAAATTCAAAATCCACTTTTTTTGGTTTTTAAAATGAAAAATTTTTTTTCTGCTCATGCGATCTGGATGAAATTTCCAGAGCATATGCAGTCTTGGGAGATGCACAATTTTTACTTAGATAATCTAAGTAAATTATCTAAACAAAAAAGATGTATCCCACCCGACTATACTTCACTCCGATGATTTGATGTCCATGTGGTCAGTAAACACCTAAATATCTACTTACAAGTGCTGGAGTGAAATAATCTTTCTTATCGTCTTCCAGAATTTTCAGGGCTTATAACCGGAGCAAGATGTACTTAGATAATTTGTATCTCAATAAAATTAAGAAATCCAAAAAATATTTTGTTAAAAATTTGTTCAAGAGCAATCACAAAACTACTGCATATACAAGAAAATATCTAAATAAATTGTGCATCTCCACCAGACTGCATATGCCTGAAACAATTTCATCTAGATCTCACTTAGGCAGAAAGAAAGTTATCACAATTTTCATTTAAAAGCTGTGGAAGATGGGTTTGAACACATTGCTGGTACAATTTAAAAAATCAAGCATTTTATAGTAATGAACCCATCTAAGTATGAAGTCTAAATAAATGTAAAGTTGAAAGAACAATGTATAGGTTTAGAAAAATAATTCTGAAAGAATGACTGAACAAAAAAACACTCGAGAAAACGACGTTTCAGTCAGAAAAAGCTACAGTTCCTATCAAATTGGATGGTACATATCCATTAGGGGCGGGTGAAAAGAAGTGGGCTCAGTCAACCATCGTATTGACAATAAACATTAATAGTAATTTGAAAATAAAAATTAAAGATATCATTTTCTTCATATAAAAATTTCTTAATTTTATCTCTTAACAACAAAATGATTGATAACTTCCTTCGTTTATATTGTGCAGCTACGATGAACACTCATTAAAGCTAGTTCTGTTAGGCTTTCTTCTCCTGTAGAATTGAAAAAGTATGTTTTGAGCCTTTTCAGAGTAGAGAAATATTTTTTTGAAGTTCACGTTTATATATATATATATATATATATATATATATATATATATATATATATATATATATATATATATATATATATATATATATATATATATATATATATATATATATATATATATATATATATATATAATAGCATCTGCCAGGTCCTCCATCATTTTTCCTCTTAGGTCTGATTTTATAATGCTAAGAGCAGAAAAAGCCGTTCAACGCTAACTTGCTTTGGAGGTAGAGCAGTCGACGCTTTCGACTAAGCTCTTCAATATCTAGAAGCTTTTCATACTCATCTTCTGAGCTTTCTGAAAAATGACTTGAGAAGGTAGTAATGGGGGATAGTTGTAGTTTCATCACTTACAATATGTTCAGATGTTTCCTTTTCTTCTTGAACTTCCTGCAACCCTTTAATACAAATGACCACGTTGCAAAGTGCAGATTAAGCTTTTTGTTGTTGATCTTCAGTTAGGCTTACCCTGTAGATAGGATCAATATAAACAGCAGCTAGTAGAATATCATTGTCAATGAGAGAAATTTCTCTTCGTACCATGGAGTCTTTTATTTCTTCAGCATCTTAAATATAGATGGTATAAGGTTGAAGGTTGAATTTATTAGAATATAGTTCAAATTGAAACATAAGGTACAGGTTAAAAAACTTCGAAGTTTGCAATTGCATTTTGAGATATGGAAGTCGCAAGTCAGTGAACTTGCATGAAGTGATTGAAGTCACCCACAGAAACACAATTCATAACTTGGTCAGTTCAAAATTTTCTGACTCCAACTCTACTATCTTGAAAGTTACCGACCCCGACTCCGACTCCGACCTCTTGAAAATTACCGACTCCGACTCCACCCTTTTCAAAATTACCGACTCCGACTCCGACTCCGACTCCACCCTCTTCAAAATTACCGACTCCCCGACTCCGCGACTCCGACTCCGACTCCGACTCCACAACCCTGTTTAGAACTCCTTTCAAAAAGATCACGAGTCAATAAAATAAAGGGCAATCGATATTACAATAAGTAAATTGGACTTTTTCTATAAATGATGAACCCTCAAAATATAAAAAGATTAAAGTTAAATAAAGGAACAATCCGTGAGTAAACGCATTACCTTAATATACAAGAAATTTAGATCACTATGAAATAACTAATTGAAACTAACCTACCTTGCAAATTTTTAACGATACATTGGGGCTTGATTAGGCTTGTTGATCAAAACATTAATTAGGCTTAATTCAATTTTTCGTCTGAGTGAAAAATTATTCTAAGTCCAGTGCGGGTATTTTGAAGGGTATTATTGTTTGTGGGGTATTTGGAGGGTAAAATAACAATTGTAGGAAAAAAGAATAAACTTTAGTAAGTTCCATATATATATATATATATATATATATATATATATATATATATATATATATATATATATATATATATATATATATATATATATATATATATATATCTATATATATATATATATACTATATATATATATATATATATATATATATATATATATATATATATTTGTGGAGGATATTTTTTCGGTCACAAATTGGAGTATTTCTCACTAGCCTGTCTGGCAACACTGGTTTTATAGCAGAAATCTTAGTTTGAAATTTTACGCCATGGAGGCAGCATGTGTGTTTAGTTGTTAATTTTGTGCAAACTTTGAAGATGAATTTGTATAATTTATTTGACATCTGTAATGATAATAGCAGTTTTCTTGCAATTATAGACTATTGTAAATTTATTTTAGAAGTGAAACGTTGCAAAAAATGTAATTACGAGTATCGCATAAGCAAAATAGTATTTTATTTTTAGGTTAAATTAGAGATACGAAGACGTTGCCGAAGAAAGGAATATCTTTTAGGTTATTTACCCAGTTATGTGTCGGTAACAAAGTTCGAACCATGAGTGGTTTTTTAGCTTTTTGCAAGCTCTTGCAGAAATTAGATTACACAAATGTGAGTATGATCTCTCTCTCTCTCTCTCTCTCTCTCTCTCTCTCTCTCTCTCTCTCTATATATATATATATATATATATATATATATATATATATATATATATATATATATATATATATATATATATATATATATATATATAATAGATAGATATATAGTAAATCTGGGTATACGTAGTTGGGCGGTTTCATAATACATTAGGTTAGGGCAAGCGCTGTAGGCATTTCATAATCCTCTATTAGGTTAGGGCGAACTTACAAGTTCCCATCCATTAGAGTTAGGTAGTGCTGGGCTTCCATGATCCATTAGGTTAGGGCGTACTTGTGGGATTACACTGTAGTATTGGGTTGAAGAACATAATCCATTAGGTTAGGGCTACTTGGGGGCTATAAAGTCCAGGTTAGGATAAAGTTTTGTTAGGTAGACACAGATTTAATATATATATATATATATATATATATATATACTATATATATATCATATATATATATATATATATATATATATATATATATATATATATATATATATATATATATCGAATTATATCGTTATATCCAATACTCGATATATCGATATAGTTCGATATATCGAATATCGAAGCTCAGACGAAAGATTGAATTTTACCCATTAATTATAATAATGGTCAAGTATATTCTCATTTCTTTTTCATTTCAACCATTTATAACCTTTCTATTCTGAACGCTAAAAAAAACCAACACGCACTGATAAGCAGAAAACTACAATAAGATCACTAGTCATTTATTTGAAACAGGAGGATATTCATAGTTAGTATCTATTCAAAATTTATTTAAAGGTAATTAGTTCCTTATAGTTTAATTTCAGTGTACCTTCATTGCGTATATTAATTAATTACTCTTCCTGAAGATTAAGCGAAGTAGGTTTTGATACAGATCTCGTAAATGGGCCTTTCAACCAAACATTCTTCTGTGCGCAAGTTTGAAAATTAGTGGTTAAATTTTCTTCCAGTACTTCAAAATGTTCAGAAATAAGCTGCATGATTTAGCCGACATGTTCTTCGATTCAGTAACAAGTGGAAGCAGTCATTAATTATTTACCATATATTAATTATTTATAAATACCATTGTAAAACTATAACTGTAAACTTTATAAGTTTGAGATTTATCATTTATTAATCTTTTAATAAAATGTAATTCGCATACTTATTACAGCTTTGATTAATTTTTTTTTTTCAGTTAACACCACCGCTCACGGGCAGAGCCCTAATCTCGGAGGGGATGTGCTCAATTTTAAAGTCTGGCAAGACGAGCCCAGCGAGAATAGACTCACACAAACACGACCGACCAGTGACGAACCTGGGTCTTTCGCTTAGTTGGGCGAGTGCTCTACCACTGAGCTGCCCTTTCTTGACGTATACGAGCCGACTCCGCCGAATGTACGAAGAAAATTTCATAATGAACAAATGAGTCATTATTTTCATATCTTTAAGAGAAGAGAATTGGAAAAAAAGTACTCAAGCTCCAACCAATCCAATACGAAGAAATCCTCTTTTGTATATAGTTCAATTTCGGCGGTGAATTCATACTTTAATACATTAGTACTAGTTTAAAATGTTTGGTGCTAATTAAGAAACACCAAGCCAGTCAAAATAATAAAAAAATTTGCGCTACCCCAATTGGGGGAAGCACTGCTATAAAAGCAGTTCTACCAAACTCTCTATATACGCATACCACATCCTTTAAGGAGGGCTCGCAGTACTCGAAGCACTGCTATAAAAGCAGTTCTACCACTCTCTCTAAATTCGCATATCACATCCTTTGAGGAGGGCTCGCAGTACTCGTCTTTCTACACAGTCTCACTCTTTCGTTGTCCAACTCTATAACCCCAGATTTAAGGGCTATGCTCATTCTATATGCTCCCTACTGATATAGCCTGGAACACTCCTCCTCCTATTTTCCTCATTTTCCATAACTAGTAGAATTTCAAAGGCCGTGTATCGAATCATGTCGGCTTTTGCTTTTTATCTGATCCTTGTTTTAGTTTTTTTCCAACTCTGATGGATTTTATTTAAGACTCAGGCTTTGCCCATCAGAAGAGTATATATATATCATATATATAATATATATATAATATTTTATTTTGTAGATAAATTTTAATTTATAAAGATATTCTCTAGGTATTTGTAGTTGATATATTTATATATATTATAATATATATAATATATTATATTATATATATTATTATAATATATATATATATATTATATTTATAGTAATATTATATGCAGCAACCCGAAAGCATATGCCCGATGTATAAAAACTATAACAGTACAGGAAATAAAGTAACAATTTTTGATTTTCAGCAGGCAATGTTCTCGATGAGAACTAACAAAAATATTTTTTTTAATATTTAATTAATAAACCTTAATATGTATAGAATCTTATGCTGGCAGCGTACGTAATCTTTACCTTCATTATGGAGATAGTAGAGAGCAGAGTTACCAAATATTTGTTTTTTTTTTTTATTTTGCTCCGGAGTAAATGTTAATTTTTCTTTTATTTCCTTTTTAAGGGTTCGAGCCGAGGAGGGATCACGAGGGGGACGAAGTCACCGCGTGTACGGGTAGGCCGAGAACCCCGATCTGACATCTTTGTGGTTTCCCCTATGATATCTTTTAGTTAAAAAATTGACATTTGTCAACTTTAACGTTCTTATTGTAAGCGTACGGAACATTTCGTTCTTCTCGACAAAACGATCGATCATTATCATAAGGTTTTTACACAGTTTCAAATTTTAAATTTTCAAATGAGTTATAGTTTTTTTTTTTTTTAAATTTCGTGGATAAAATTTTAATGTATAAAATTTTTATTTAATTTTTCCTGTATTGCGGTTTATTAGTTTTTGTTTGTTACTATGCTGTTCTTTCGGGAAGGCTGACCTCTTAATACTATAATATATATATATATTATATAGATATAATTATATATATATTTATATATATATTATATATATATATTATTATTATATTAGTATATACTATTATATATATATATATAACTGCCCTTATTCTGTGTTAGCCATGGTCAGTTTTGAATTTTTTTTTTGTGTTTTCTTTTATTAATAAATTGCTACTATATGATACAACATTGAATTTAGTGTAATCGACATGATTAAAAGTTCGAAGTATGTTTAAATAATTTTTAAAATAATTTTAATTCTATATGTTTTAAAAATGAATATTCTCGAAGTAGACCTTAAGAAACCTAATTAACGTATCTACATGGCGGATACACTTATTACAAACAATTTAAGAAATAACTCAAAATTAAAAAAAAAAAAAAAAAAATTGGTTTTTACTCCATATTGGCCGAGGGGGGGTTTTTCCATATCCGTGGGGAGGGTCTGCGGAACCCCTCTTTGGTATTTGGGTGTCGCGGGGTTCTTCCGCCCCTCCCCTAAGTTCTACCCCGTAGTTTCCCGGAAGGCGAGAGACCCCGACTCCTGCCCTCTTGAGGTTTACCCTTGGATGTAGTAGCAGTTAAAACAAAACAAAAAATTTAATTGTAACTTATGAGAAACGTAACTGTCTTCTATGTTTTAATCATGGTCCGTTACATGAATTCATATTGTGGATCATATAGTAGCAATTATTAAAATAAAGAATATTATAATCCACGAACTACTCAATTGTGTTAAAAAAGAACAGTCGTCTATTATTTATATATTGTATCTTACTAAATCATATAAATTTTAATTAAAATTCTGTATATATTATATATTTTATATATATATATATATATTATAATATAAATTATACATACCTTTTTCTGTTTTAGCTTTTCGTTAGCTTTTTTCCTTTTTCTTTTAATATATTGCTACTATATGATACAACAGTGAATTTCAGTGGTAACGGACTGATTCAAGAGTTCGAAGTATTTTTAAATAATTTTTAAATACATTTTTAATTAAAATTGTTTTAAAAATGAAAATAATATCGAAAGTACGACACTTACAGAAGAAACCAATTACATATTTGGAATCAGCGTATAAATTTAAAAAATTAAGAAAAAAAACCTTTTTTTTCATAAATTAAATATCTAAAGGACCTTACAGAACAACATTATTTTGGATCAGCGTATACAAGTATTTACAAATTGTAAAAAAAATAATAAAAAATAATTATAAAAAATTAGGGGGCTTGAGCGACGGGGCAGAAGGTAATAAGTGGGACAGTAGTTTTTCCATACGTGGCGGAGGGGGGTGACCCCCGCAACACTATCCGTACAGAAAAAGCGGGGTTCCGAGAGACTCCCCGAGGGGGGGAAAATGTCACATAAATAGTGCTTTCCCCGGAGGCAAGGACCCGACTCCTGCCTCTTGCGGTTTAATCTTGGGTATTCCTTTAGTTAAAAAGCAAAAAAAAAACATTAAAAGTTAAAAAAGGTGACGTTACTGGTCTATATATTTTTTAATAATGTCCGTTACCACTGAAATCATTGTTGTACTATAGGGCCTTGATATTCAGAAAAAAAAAATTCACAACCTGAACCATTGTGTAACAGAAAAGTCTCTGTATAATTAATATAATAAATAACTATATATATATATATATTATATATATATTATAATATATACTATATATATATTACTATAATACTATATACTATATTATATAATATTATTATATATAAAAAAATCATAAATAATAATTTTATACTATATATATATTATTATATGAGCTTGAAGTCTAGAAGTATATCGACCGAACGAAAGTTAAAGTAATGAATAATATTTTGATGCAAATTTATTTTTTACTTTTTTTTTTTTGCTAAATTCAAACCGAAAGAAGAGATTACTAATATTTGAAAATAGAGTATTCACTGATCTATAATCTATTATTATATATATATACTATACTTATATAAACTTCCTATAAAATAACTCTTATATTCTATATACTATATTATATTATTATAAATTACTATATATATATATACTAATTAATATTTTATTATAATCTTTAAATCTATACTATGGTGATGATTTGGTTTAAAAACATAACAATACATACCGGTCAGTATCGCCCATATCAAAAACTAGCGATAAGGGTATCAAAGGATTCCATTGTTGGACATCTGTAGAAATTTTATTGCGGAACTATAAAAAAAAAAATGGTATCTTAATACAAAGCTACAGGAAAGGATATCATTTTTGGAATCTTGTAAATTTTGTATAAATGTAAAAAAAAAATAACTAATAAAATAAATATTGGCTATTTATTTTTTTAGGAGCAGGGGCACATATCTATATATATATATATATATATATATTATATTATATTATATATTTATATATATTATTAAATATTTCATATATAATATATATATACATTATTTGAAAGGTATTATACACGCATTGTAAGGGGGTCGACAACCGGGAACCAGATGGGGACGTTTTCCATCGCCCGTAGGGGGGTGCGGAGAACCGCCGCGACACTTAAATACCAAGAGGGGGTTCCCGGAGACCTCCGGAGGGGGGGAATTAATTCTACGCCGATGTTCGGAAGCGAGGACCGACTCCTGCATGGTGTGGTATAAACCCTTGGGGTATTCTTTAGTAAACAAAAAAAAGAATTTAATAGAAGTCTATTTATTTTAAACGAAGTAACAATAAAAGGTCACTCTAAATGGGCTCTTAATCATTTTATAATTATTAAAATATTTTTTTTTTATTTTTTATTTTTTAAAACATTCTTATAAATCTAAATTTTACCAGGATTCCAAAATGTATTCTTTTCGCTGTAGCTATTGTCGTTTTTTTGAA
>JABUQX010065105.1:17500-20000 GCA_015478945.1 Trachelipus rathkii
TCTACCCTTGGCAGTTAAACAACTTACGTTTTTGTAGAGTTATACTTCGGTTGTACAGGGTGAGCGAATGTTTTGATCCAGGTTGGAGGCAAATTGTATCACTTATGAGGTACATCAATAGTCACTTAGTGTTTTATTGGTGAATATCTTCTTGACCAAGCTTATCAATAGTGAGCAATGCATGCGGTACTTTGTGGAACTTATCTGCTCGATGCCTTCAAGATCAGGCAACATTGTGGCAATTGTGCCGTGCCCATGTTCAGGTCATTATAAATTCTAAAAAGATTGTGGATAATATAGGTTAGAAATGTTCTATTATATTGTGGGTGATGTGAGTCAAAAGAAGGATATATATTTAACCAATACAAAAAGCTTCTTGCTGTGAAAGATAATATACTAAAGGTATGTGTTAATTAGACTTGAATCTTATTCATGAACTTTGATAACATTGAAAAATTTACCCCCCAGCGTGTCAAAAATCAATTTTTACGGTAAAATTGTAACTTATATTGAAGCCTTGAATAATCTTGATGTGGGTAAGTTAGCAGCATTTCTGAATTTTCCACCACTATATCACTCTACCTATATGATGTTCCTTCATCTGCAATATTGACTTTGGTATTTGGCATGCATACATATTTCGGCACATTCAAAAATGCGAACAAAAATTTTTTTATTTAAGTTGTGTTATGATAGATATTATTACCGCTAATATAAGAAGTATATATTGTTAAAGTGTGTAAATTATCATTTATTATTATTAGAATTATAAAAAAAAATCCGATCATATCATTACTTTTTTTTTAATTTTTATTTGCATAAAACTGATGTGACCAGAGGTCATGTTATGCGAAATAAAAGCAGGTTTTCGAAAATGCCATAAAGATTAACTTAAGACTTGTGTTTTTTTCAAATTAATAATCATAAAATACAAACACATCCCCGTAAACAACAATACAACCAATGAAGCAGTTACACATTCAGCTTAACCAGCGGCGACCTTTTTCATTACCTTAGGCCATTAGTTTGGGATTAAAACCAGGACCGTATAATCATTATTTAAGATTGACGTTTTATTCCAACGATCCAGACGAACACACTGACGGCTTTTTCGGCCGATTCAGTATATATTACATAGAGAATGGATGTTCCTCTTCTATAGAAACACATCTATATGAATAAATATTTTTATTAGCATTTTTATATATTCATTTCATTATTCTAGTAACCATTAAGAATCCAATCGGCAAATGTAGAGAAACAGATAGTAGTTATATTAACCAGATGTACTTAAAATTGTCGATCTATACTAGACTTAAATAAAAAAATAAAACATAAACGAGTCGATTTATTTGACGCCGAATTTTCCCCTGCATTTTACGGTGTGTACGCGCTTCCCCTGGGTGATATATAGACCGACTGTCGACCATATAACATCGAGTAAGTTAAATTATTATAATATACCTCTAACAAGAATTATTAAATACTATTTATAATATTATAAACAGTAATCAGATATACAGTACGCATAAAACATTCTATATTGGATACCTAACTTTAACTATTATCATAAGTATAAATATACTTTTAATCTATAGCCACTTTTATACATAGCCTACAATTTATTTATATTTAAGTACTTCTAGTATAGTAAAATTTTATATATATATAATATACCGTTACTATATATATCATTTTATTTTTTTATTATATGGGTAGGTCATACAGGACTCTATAATATTATTATGTACATTAGATATATATATATCCAATTAGTATCTCTCGGATACTCTAACCCTCACTATTATATCACCTCCCCTTATCACATATAATAGTATAATATATTCCTGGTCCATAGTTATACTACACCAGTAGTTAGTTGGATATAGGGCTTATTATAAGTATTATATATATAATAGAGTATCTCTATATTACTATAAGGCGTGCGAGGGGTCATTGATAGGTTTAGACGTGACATATGGTTACATTTAAATTTAAGACGATATACGGTAACACGGTAGGATTGTGTCCATTTGCCTCGTAGGCGAAATATTAAATACAAAAAGCAATGCCTGGATAATAATAAGCTTAAGTATTGCCCTGCGATGTGATAAAAAAAAAAAAAAAAAAAAAAAAAAAAAATATTATATATCTAAATGAAAACTTTTAAATAGGTTAAAGTGACTGTTTTTGCATTTGCATTTATGCAATAGAAAAATGATAAAAAAAAAAAAAAAAAAAAAAATTATTGTAATAATATAATAGAAATAAACTATTAGACAAGGCCTATTTTTAAAATTTGTTTATAGTTAATAAATAAATAGTTTAATAACTATAAAATAATATATGATATATATACGGCACATAGGGCTCGAGCCAACGGGAAACATAGGGGGGGTTTGTTCATACCCCGTAGGGGGGAGCGGAGGAACAACAGGACAACCCAAATACCAAAGAGAGGGGGTTCGGAGACCCTCCGGAGGGGGGGAATTATGTCTAA
>JABUQX010065106.1:0-25000 GCA_015478945.1 Trachelipus rathkii
GAACAAGAAAATAGAAGGTGGTTGGGAAGAACAGAACACGAGAAAAGCTGAAATATGTGATAGCAAGGAAGATGTAGAGCAGTGATAGTGAGAGGGAGGCAAAAGGTGGCAAGAAGAATTGTGCGAGAGGATAGCAGAGAGAAAGAAGGAAGATTTTCAAACCGGCTACTTTATAGAATTATCAGTGCTTCCAAACTTTATTAGTATCAAAAAAGCCTAACAACTTAGCTCAGGAACTGAATACGTTGGATAATTCCCAAATGTAAAATAAGTCAGTATTGTGGAAGAGGGGAAATATGTGGGAGAGGAGATGGAAGGGGTTATTCCGATAACGATGGGGAGAATATGAGGAGGCTTTGTCAAAAGTGAAGAAAGGAAAAAAGCAGCCGGTGAAGATGAATTGCGAATGATCATCTGAAGAAAGATCATGAAAAAGAAAATATTGAGAACAGAAGATTAATAAATTGTGGATGGAGGGTGTAGTTCCCGGAAGATGTGAGGGAATAGTGTATTTACCCATTTTAAGAAAAGTGATACTCTTAGATTGTGAAACTTATTAGAGGAATAGCTTATTGGATCAATACGCGAAAGTGTACGAAAAGGATTTTAGAAAGAGATTAAGAGGAGTGATAGAGATACAGTTAAAAGAGAATGAATCTTGGTAACTGGAAAGCACAGGAGTACGCATCTGTGTTTGCTTTAAGAATAGTGTTGGGGAAGAGCTTGATTAATAAAGCAGCAGTCCTACAATTTTGAGTAAGAAAGGCATTTGACTCCGTACCCAGAGCCAGACTTTGGAGGAGGATGTTGGGGAAAAGTGTACGGGTGGAGGAAAGGACTGAAGGAGGAAACTCTAAATGGGGGATGGGGGATATGATGAGTGAAGTGAGGAACTGGATGTAAAAAATGAGAAATGGTTTGAGTGGGGATGGGAGTCAGACAGGGTAATGTTCTGTCTCCATTACTCTTTATAGCTTACTTAGAGATTAAGAAAGGTTTTAAAGAGCAATTTCCGAATCTGGATGGTGATATAATGGTGTATGCGGTATGATTTGCAAGTCTGGAGTTAGGAGGGGGAGGAGGAGTATTGGAGACTTATGGAAAAGTTTTGACAAAATTTGAGGAGATTGTTTAGGATGAAATACAGAAAAGACGGTGTAATGAGAGGAGGTAGAGAGGATGAGGAAAGTGGGATCTCATTTGATGATGAAAGATTAAGAAATGTGGATCAGTTTGTTTAACTGGGTGGCGTATTTACAACAAGGAGGAGTGTACGGGAAGTGGAGGCAAGAATGGAAAAATACCGAAGAACAATGAGAGCGTTATATTCAATTATGAAAGATCGGGTGATGGATATAAAAGTGAAGAAGATTATATTTCACAGCATACTGGTACCCACATTGACATATGGAGTAGAAACATGAAGCATTACAACAAGAGATGGAAAAAGGATCGAAGCTGCTGAAATGAAGGTGTTGAGGACGATAGTGGGAAAGACGAGAGAGATAGAGTGAAAAACGAATAGGTTGGTAGAGAGTGGTGGTGCCAAACCACTTATTATTGTATTGTAGAAGAATAACGTGGGTGTAGGGGGGTGGGCGGTGGTGGAAAGATAGATTCGGGCGAGACTGAGATGGGGGGGGGGGTATATAGTAAGGATGCCGGGAGAACAAGTCGCGAGCAGAAGGTGGTGAAGGGAGTAAGGCCGAGAGGAAGACCGAGGGGAAGATAGAAAGATTAGGTGGAGAAGACATGGACTGCCCGCGATGCGCCAGCTGATGGAGGATGGCGTACTTCTGGAAAGGACTGCGTGGAAATCGATGTTGTCTCCGCTGACAGGCCCTCCCCTGAGGGAAGACTTAAGACTTAATTAAAATATATATATATAATTATATATATATATATATATATATTATATATATATATATATTATATATATATATATATATATATATATATATATAAGATATAAATATATATATATATATAATATATATATATATATATATATATATAATATATATATATATATATATAATATTTTTGTATATTTTATCTAATATATATATATAATATTATTATAACAAAAAAAGTATCGAGATAAAATTATTGATAAAAGATTTTATCAGATAGCAGATAACCCGAAACCGTTATCGCGAAAATTATCGCCATATAGTTATCGGTAGTTTGGAACAAAATTATCGCGATACCGATTATCGGTAAAAGATTTATCGGATAACAAATAACCCGAAACCGTATCGCGAAAAATTATCGCGATAATTTATCCCGATAACCCCACCTTATATATAATATAATATTATATATTATATATATATATATATATTATATAGTTTTTTATTTCTCCAAGATTTAGGGGGGGGGCAAGTGCACCCCCCTGCCTACGCCCATGTATATATATATTCGATAATTTTTCTGTGCGATTATCGAGTTTCTTTCGATGTTTTTAAAAATTATTAATCATCGATAAATTGATAGTTTTTTTATTTATTTTTTTTTTTACTATCGGGAATCCCTACCTTTGGCAAAATCGCTTTCATCATTGGCAAGAATTGTTTTGATTGGTTAATAATATAAACGAATATGTAAAAAAAAAAATTTAATTCGGATAGTACAATTTATGACGTTTTCGAACAAAAAGTAATTTAACAAATTTTATAAAAAAAATATTAGGCCTTTTCCTTAAAAAAACTTTTACCACGATAAAATACTAAAACGATCTATTGCTTTAAACTTCAAAAGTTTGCTAAAATACATAGCAATTTAAATGTTTCTATTTTTTTGCGGAAAATTTGTACGGTACACGAACCACGAGAAAGGCCGAAAATTATAACATTGGATTGAAATACTAGTAATATTTTTACTATTATGCCTATATATTTTTTATGTTCTAAATTTTAGTTTTTTTTTTTGGTCTTCTAGACCAGTGGTCTAGAAATTATAATTTGGCCTTGTGGTAGGATATCTTTCATTTTTTCCTCTTTCTTCAAAATTTCATTTCCTTGGGTCATTCTAGCAAAATTTCAGCGAAAATGTCTTACCAGAGATACAAGCCCTTCTAGATAAAGTTAATAAAAAATCTAAGCCTATATAGTTAAAGCCATTTCTTCTCTCAAGGCACAAATAGATATTTATCAGAGAGTGGCCTTCCACAGCCTATAGACAATAATAAAGATAAAGATGCAGTTTATGCAAAGATCTTGTGGAGGAAGTAAAGTCGTTATAAAAAGATATTAAAACAAGGATTACAAATATGATAAAATTATATAATGATAATGAAGTTGAATCCCTCATTCCGGAGTTTCATAATGAGGAGTTGTGTATTCAGATTCAGTCAAAAATGTCAATAAATCAAAAATTATTAAAGAAATCTAAAGGGGATCAAAATGCAACCCATCAAAAAAAATACTTGCACTCATTTAGGTGAATCTATACTTAGAGCTATAGATTGTGGTTTCTTTGAAAGCAATGAAAACTGATAAGTTTGCTTATAAAACCTTAATTTCAAAATTTAAGAGTTAGGTTAGTTTACATAAAAATTTAAATGAATCATTACGAACTGCGTAAAAAATAAATTAAACTATATGTATATCTCTGATTTAGAATCTTTCTACTAGGACAATAATTAAATAAAGCTACTTGAACTTTCTATAATAAAGAATTGTCTCAGTGTATCAAATAAACTACCATTAGTGTTTCATTAAAAATTATTTCCTTAAAATTGCATTGACCCAACGTATAATGCGACAAGGGTTTCTTAAATGAAATCTAACATTTAATATACAAACGAGATTAATAACCTCAAGGGTAGTAGTACTTAGCCACATAGTTTTTTTTATCAAAATTACCTAGTGTGGTAGTAAAGGAGATTACTCGCAAGTTGAACACCAATTATCCTGATTTAAATCAAATATTCGATAACTATAATAAAGTTATAAAAAATATTGTTAAAACGTTATATCATAATAAAGGTCAAAATTTCATCAATTCTTCCATAATTTCTTATTCTAAAATGTTAAAAAATTTTGTCCTTCGGATAAGCCTAATTATCAATTTAAAATAATGAAAATCAAACGGGCAAAGAGTCTATAAAATCTACATAAGAGGCCTATTCCAATTTCTGCTTTGCATAATTTCAGAACTCATACTAATGTAGCTAGTGAAAATGAAGCTTCTTATAGTATTGATTCCTCCACTCCTAAAATCAAAGGTTATTCAAAATCATGTAAATTCTGTTCATCCCAAAGTCATGTGATGACAAATTGTAATGTTTATCAAACGTATGATTTAAGAATTGAAAGATGTAATGAAATAAACCTATGCAGTAAATGTTCAAGTACTAAACATGCTGCAGATCAGTGTTCTGGACTTGAGGAGCAACTTACTTTCTGTTGCCAAGTTTGTAAACAAAGAAGTCATATTACTGCTCTTTGTAAGCAAAGGAAAAGTCCCACTCTCATAAATGTATGTCTTAGTTTTAGCCAAAGTACCAATAATTTATATTTATTGCCATCGATTACTATAAGGGTTGGTAGAGGTAAGGTTTCGACTTTAGTTCGATGCCTGGTTGACTGTGGCTTACAAAGGTCCTACCTTTCTAAAAGAGTGCTTGACAAACTCAATATATCTGTAGAGAATCATCAAAACACTCAAAACGATATAAAAACCTATTTAGGTGTTACCAACCGCAGTTTGACTGTTCTTGATGTATATATGGACCAGTCTTGTTTCACCCTTCCTCTCTTAATTGATGAGGATCTCCAATTAAGTTATGAGATTAAGTTCGTAGATCAAGCTCTAATTAATTTAAGAAATAAATCTTACAAATTGGCTGATTCGGGCTATAAAGAGTCTAATAACTCATTTTTTGATTTGGATACCTTGTTAGGCATTGATTCAAAGAGTATTTTCCTCAATGGAATTATAAATGTATAAGTGGATCTGCTTTTAAGTTAAGAGATGGTTATTATTCCATTTGGAAATATTACTAATTTTATATACAATAATCAAATAAGAGTTTCAAACCCACCGTCAATTGTTCAAAATCAAAGTCATAATCATATTCAAAATCAAAAATCTAAATCAAAATCAATTGCAGGTTAACCATACTTTGGTTAATGCTGTCTTAAATCTGATACATTCTTATTTTAATCTTTTAAGCACATATAGCAAGGATAGAAGCATGGTTAAAATGGAGTCCTAAGTATTGAAGGTATGCATAATAATAAATCTGAAGATGATTTGAAACAGATCGAAAAAATTCAAAGGTGGTATAGAGTTCAAAGACGGAAAATATCATATAGATCTTCCATGGATTGAAGATAAACTTCCCTTGTTGCCATCAAACAGTAACACTGCTCTTTCAGTACTTAATAGAGTTCATGAAAATTTAGAAAGAAAAAATTTAGTTAAGACCTATGATGATGTCTTTCAACAACAATTAGCTGATGGTATTATTGAAGAGTTCAGAGTATCTCCCTCTGAAAAAAATTGTATTTGGGTTCCTCACAGACCTCTTATAAAAACTGATGAACAAGTATCAACTAAGATCAGGCCTGTGTTTAACTGTTCTCTAAAAACTAACTCCTTTCCATCTCTAAATGAGGCTTATACTGCGACCCGATCTTATGTTCCTTATTAGGACATTTATCCCAATTCAGATCAAATCAGTTTGTCATGCTATCAGATATAAAGCAAGCTTCCTTCAGATTAGTTAAAACTATCGTACAGACCGCAATCGCTTGCTTTTCTGGAGAAGCTAATGGATGTAATAAAAGCTTATCGGTACTCAACCATGTTTTTGGGTTCACATCCTCACCTTTCATCCTCAATATAATCATCAAACTCATGCTCAGTCTATAAGGATGATGCATGTACTCAGATTCGATTGAATAATTTTTTTGTTGATATTTAATTATTAGCTGGCAATCGATCCACAAATTTAAAGAACTTATCATGAATGCACAAAGAATGGAGATTGGTGGTTTCCCATCTTAGAAGTTGGACTCTAATAATGATCAATTAAGAGCTGTTATGGAAGAGGGTAGAATAGTTCAACATCAGGAATCAGAAGATAAGGTTCTTGGATATCTTTTTATCTTACAGATAAGTTAAAACTAGGAAAATTTTCAAGAATTGCTGATGGAAATACAAAAGATTGTTGTTATCAGCTGGGTTCAAGGTTTTTGCCCTTTAAATATCTTGTTACCCGTAACTTTAAGGGTCGGTTATTAGAAATTATGCAATTAGGTCTTCATTGGGATTAAAAGGTCCCTTCTGATATTTAGTTTCCTGTCTTCTCTATATTCAGATTAAATAAATTACATATATTGAAATTGAAAGGTTGTGCTTCTCACCTTTTCCGCAAAACTCTTGTATTATATTTTGTGATGCATTATTCTTTTCATGGTTTTGCAGCTTTCAGGGTTTAGGTCAAGTTCAAATTTAATATTTCTTCCAAAGCCAAGATGCCCCGTAAATCTAGGGCTTTGCTTTGCTGTCTGTGTTCTTATTTTTCAAGTGTATCAAATCAATATTATCAGAATTGTCTAATGTTCAGTTCAAAAGCATAAAGGTGTTTGTAGACACCCAAATTGTTCTTTCATGGCTCCTGTCTGGAAGAGCAAAATATAAAAATATTTTTGTAAACAATAGGCTCAAAGAAATTTATCAAATCAAAAAACAAGTTGAACAAGAATACAAGGTATCCATTTCTTATGCTTACATCAATACTGCTGAAAACCCAGCAGATCTGATACCAAAGGTGTTACAACCTCTACTTTTATTTCAAAATTACCTTTATGGATTATGGGTCCTTCTTAGATTCTTCTAGATAATCTCAATGGCCTATTAGTAAACTTAAATGTTTGTTTGAGGCCAATAAGGAAAAGACTTTACCATATCACACATCTGTGGTTGTTATTCAGTCTTTGTTACCCTTTAAAGATTAATCAAGTGTGCATAAGCTTTATAAAGTAACTTCAAAATTATTCAAATTCATTAGCAGGAGTAAGGGGCTGGATGAAGATTGTGATCAGAAAGCCCAACTCTATTGGTTGAAGATAATGCAGCAGCATTGTTTTTCTAAGGAAATATTATTTCTCCAAAATCCTAAAAAGGATGAAATTCCCCTGCTAGTCAATCAACATAATTTATTCATAGATGATAAATGCCTCATCCGATCCAAAGGGAGAATTGCCAAGACACTTTTATATGATAATGACGTGATAAATCCCATTCTTCTTGGCAAGGTTCATCATCTCCTTAGATTAATCATAAGAAATTTTCATTCTAGGTGTCAACACTTGGGTGTTCAAGCCACTATCAATTTCATCAGATCTCAATGACTTCTGAATTACCAAAGCCAGGCAGGCTGTAAAGAATGTTTTGTCTTTATTAATTGCAAAAATTTAACAGTATTCCCTTTAAATATCGAAAAATGACTAATCTTCCTCATCATAGAGTTAATTTTGTGTGTCCTTTTGATCATACTGGTGTGGACTTCACAGGACATTTATTTGCAAAGATTAATAATAAGGAACTTCAAAAAATGTATCTATTGAATTAAACACCTGCCTAATATCAGGGCTATTCAATGTGATTGTCCTTCCATATATGTCCACTGAATCTTTTTACTTTCATTCCAACGTCTTACAAAGATATAAATGGGAATACCTTATAGTTTGTACTTAGATAATGTCAGGAATTTCAAACAAGGTGGAAATATACTGTTAGAATCTTTGTCTTCAGATATGTTCTCCTAACATATGCGTTTCAATAGCATCAAACATTACAAAATTTCAATCTATTCCAGTTGGGAGGGATCAGTTTGGGAGAGAATGATACAAACATATAAGGGATGTCTCTATAAAACAATAGGTAAAGAAACCTTAACTTACTTTCAACTGTTAACAGCTATATCAAATATTATCAATGTTATCAATTCAAGACCTTTAACCTATAGGTCATCAGATAATGATTTGGAAATTATTGCTCCAAATTCCTTTTTGAAGACCCTAAAGACTAATTTTTTAAATTATTTTTTAGTTTTCCTATAAAATTTCTTGGTCAGTTTTTTGAATTTTTACAGACACAGTTTTCCCTAGATTATTCCATGCAATTTCTTTTACAGCACCCATACTGTAAAAACAGGGCTTGCAAAATTTTCCTTTTATAGCAACAAAATCTCCAACTTCTAGTGATGTATGCATTTTATGTTTATATTTATCTTGCTGGTTAGTGGCGAGATAATGCAGATTTTTCAAAAATTCAAAAAAAAATACATACGGTATCATTCAAATTAGATTAAATTTTTCGGTATTTTTGAAAAGTCAAATATAACTGATCCTGATCAGGTTCACAAGGAGACCAATCAGGATCATCTGAATGATCCACACTGTCAAATATTTAATATAATAGTTAAATCTTGGAAAAGAAAAAAAGATGTGAATATTAAATATATGAAAATAAAAACATTTCAGCTAAGGAAAAAAATATATTAGTTGACGGTTACAAAAAGAAATGTGATGTGAATATTAAATGTGAAAATAGAAATGTTTCAGCTTTAATTAAAAAATATTAAAAATGTTAAAGTTAGCGAATACAAAAAGAAAATGAGATCTGAATTTTAAATACGCGAACTTATAAATGTTTAAGCCTACGAAAGAAAATATTTAAATATAATTGTTCCTGTTTTCAAAGAAAAATGAGATATGAGCATTACATGTGAAAATATAAATGTTCGCCTTTATTGGAAAATATTAAAATTAATAAATATTTTTTTTTTTTTTTTTTACAGTTAACACCACCACTCACGGGCAAGGCCCTAATCTAGGAGGGGGTGTGCTCAATTTTTAAGTCTGAGCAAGACGGAGCCAAGAAGAGAGTAGCACACACTCAGACGACCGACCAGTGACGAACCTGGGTCTTTCGCTTAGTTGGGCGAGTGCTCTAACAGCTGAGCTACCGGACGCCATTTTGATTCTTGATCAATTCCTTCTTGACTTATACGAGCCGACTCCATCGAAGGTCCATTCTTCTTATCTTCTTATAATAAATAACTAAATCCAAAATGATGTTGGTCCATTTATTAATTTAATTAACTTTTGTTATAATCCAAAGACATCGAAGACTTAAAAATTGGTGCTCCTACCGTTATATTAAAATAGATTTTAATTTTGTTTAAATTTTATAAAATTTTGTAAATGCTAATATGTAATTCCTTTTTCTAAAACGTCTCTTCACAGTCTGAACAAATGTTCTCTCAGGAACCATCTCCTTCACCAGCACTCAAACTTCTTATCCCTCGTTGCAAGCTCTTGTGTTTCTTGGTTCTCTTCTCTAATTCCTTTCTTCTAAATCTTCTCTTTTCTTTTTCCACTCTCTTTTCAATGCGTCCATTCTCCACCGCAGTCGGCTCATTTAAAATAAAAAAGCAAATTTAAAAAGCAAATATATTAAATATAAAGGCTACAATTTAAAGAAAGCATATTAAAAATATAAGAATTAATGACTGGTAAAAAAAAACGAGACCCAAATATTAAAAATGTGAAAATAAGTTCAAATATAAATGTTACGCTTAAATAAAAATATATTAAAACATAAAAGTTAACACAACCGCATAGAAGGAAGGTGCAATTTATAACATCAAGTCCATATTAGAACAGAATCAGTCATATGCACACGTAATATATTAAGTAAGACAGCGTTAGGCTTTGCTAGTTTAGATGTTGTAAGGAAAATAGTCTATGTTAGAGATTAGGTTAATAAAGGTTAGGTTAGGCTAGGTTAAGTTAGGCTTGATGTTTTGAAAGAAAGAGAAAGATAGTGTGTGTGTGTGTGTTTGTGTGTGTGTGTGTGAGAGAAGAGAGAGAGAGAGAGAGGAGAGAGAGAGAGAGAGAGAGAGAGGAGAGAGAGAGGAGATGGGGATTGAGAAGAGAGAGAGAGATAGGAATAGAGTAAGTAGTGAAAGGAGATATATTTAACAAGATCATAGTTAGCATATATTTTGCAAATGTAACTCTTTTATATTCATTATTTCTAAAATTTCCCATAATTTTTTTTTTGGTAAAACTCCATTTTTGGGGGTCGGCCCCAATTAATGGGAGGCCTACTTTTTATAACTCGTCTTGGAATGCTTCGATTTCCTTCCTTCAGCATCCTCTGTTAAGCACTTTATGCGTTTCTCCTTTTTATCTCCTTTTTTTTCTTTTGGGACCCCTTCTGGGGTACTCAAACATCCCGTAAGGAGTTTGAAACCCCCCAAATCGGGTTATTCGGGTTAGAAACATATAAAATGACACCTCACATGTCATATTATATGTTTATTTCCATATCCGTCACCACCTTATTCTCCGCTCCGACTCCTTCTGCAACTCATGTTGACTGGTTAAATTATTTATTTATATTTCATTTTAGTGCTCATGCAACTAAAATTTCATCTTTGGGAACCCCTATACCTCCTAATGGGGGTTAAGGTATATATATATATATATATATATATATAATATATAAATATATATACTATAATATATATAATATAATATTATTATAATATAATATATAATATATATATAATATTATTATATATATATATTGTATGTATTATATAATAATATATATAATATAATATATATATATATATATATATATATATATATATATATATATATATATATATATATATATATATATAATATAATATATATATATATATATATATATATATATATATAACATTATTTTCAACTTTTTCCCCGTTGCAACTTAGTCAAAACTTACATTTGTGGGGCAGCACTCCCCCTCCTGGAGTGCAGGAACTTAAAACCTCTTCTCCGATGAGGTCACATCATCAGAGGGAGGGGTACCAAGTTTGGTGAGGATATATCGGGATACGACGTCTCTAATTCCATAGATCGAAGCGACAATGTGTCGCTAAAAGGTTTCAAATCTAGAACCGGTCAATTCCGGTGCGTTACTACAGTCTAATAAAGATAAATAAAAACTGGCGAATATATAATAATTTCTTTCGAATGTTTTTCAATGCATTGAAATAGTCAGAGCACGTATATAGACGATTTAAAAATCGAATAGAACCATCAGAAATGATCTCTCGATCATTTGAATCCTTCAGGGAACCCAAAATCCCTCTTTTGGGAGGCTAAACTCCCGAGTTCAAGTTCTAAACCTATGAAAACGGTCTTCCGGACCTTAAAAACGGTCTCCTCGACCTTGGAAACCCCTTGACTTGACTCCGCAAGCTTCTAAATCACTAAATTCTAACGGAGTGAGGGGAAATTTCTAAGTCACCTCCCGAAATGACGATTTTTGAACGTCGATCTGAAATCCCGGTTCTCGGAGCTAAAACGAGGCTTTGTTACTGACCGGGTTGGGGATTTTTTTGATTTTTTTTTTTAGAAAAAAATAATTTTTTGATTTTTTTTTATTTTTTCAGATTCGTGACATCACGCGATATATATATATATATATATATATATATATATATATTATATAATATATACTATATAATATATATATATATAATATTTATATATATATATATATATTATATATATATATATATATATATATATATATATATTATATATATATATGATTATAGGCCGAATGCCAGAACAAAACGTAGAGCTGAACACGTCCTAAAGAAAACGAGTTGTAGTATATTTCGAATTAATCCGCCTTCAAGCACGCGTCATTCTAATCTTTAAAAAAAAAGCACGCCAATACATCGCCGTGCATCTGCAGAATCAAAATTAATAAAAACAAATAAATAAAAAAATATAACTAGCAATTTATTGCTGAATGATCAATAACATTAACCGAGGACAGGGGTCCACCCCACATCTAGTGTATGGTAGTAATAAGGACAACAAAATCGAAAAATACACAACTTTATCTCATTCAAAATACCCAAGGAAGTCTCCACTACATTCTAACCTCAGTGGAAGATTTCAGCGGTGACCCACAGAAGTGAAGATTGGGTTCACGGATTGGAGCCTAGAACACCCACCAGAAGACCAAGAATACCTCCCAGATCTAACCTACTCTCAGACATACCCACCCATTTTTACCAATTTTATTGTTAACGGGTATATTTGCCCACATTTTATGTTTGTGCTTCTCCTTCTTTTTACCAGCCTCCACAAAAGATTACAGCTGCAGCAGGCAAGCCGTTCCATCATCAGCAGCCACCAGCCTGTCCCAGCATCAACTTATCAGCACTTGGAACCCTCTCCTTGGTTAGAAATACTTGTACCACGGTCATACACGTAAAGCGTTACTATTATTATTATTTTTATTGTTATTCTAATACTTATTATTATTATTATAATTATTATTATTATTATTATTATTATTATTATTATTATTATTATTATTATTATTATTATTATTATTATTATTATTATTATTATTATTAATTCTTCTTCTTCTTCTTCTTCTTCTTCTTCTTCTTCTTCTTCTTCTTCTTCTTCTTCTTCTTCTTCTTCTTCTTCTTCTTCTTCTTCTTCTTCTTCTTCTTCTTCTTCTTATTATTATTATTATTATTATTATTATTATTATTATTATTATTATTATTATTATTATTATTATTATTATTATTATTATTATTATTATTATTATTATTATTACCCACCGTCGTTGGGTCATTGACCCTGTATAGCCTCACCCCTGTGTGCTGGGGAAATCCTAGTACACTCACTCAAAAAAAAAAAACTAAATATAAGATAGTAATAGTAAAAAGGAAAAAAAAGAAGCAAAAGCTAAAAGTTATTTTTTATTATTATTGTTATTATTGCACTATTAGTTCATGGTCTAGCTCTTAGGGTTGTAATTTCTTTGGTTTTCCACCCTCTTCTAGGTATTTTTGCCTACTCTTGCACCAGTCCTCTTCCTCTTCTTTTCTTTCCCTCGCTCTACCTACCTCTACGCCTTTCATCATGCCCTCTGACTCGCGAATCGCTCATCTTCAACCCTTCTTTGTTAATGATCCTAAACTTTGGTTTGAACTCGCCGAGTCAGTGCTCCTGTCCATCGAAGACGAGAAGGAGAAATATTCGAGAGTTGTGAATGCTCTCCCAGAGTCTTGTCTTGTCAAAATCAGGGACGGTTTAGCGGCAACTAGGACCTCTACCACCCCTTACGCCGTTCTCCAGGATCTCATTATCGACCGCTTGGCCCCCACCAGAGAGGAACGGGTAGAGACGCTGCTTAGAGGCGTCGCCCTGGGCGATCAAAAACCATCAGAGTTGATGACGAGAATGCTGGGTTTGTTGGGTGGTACACCATCTCCACGAGAAGTACAAATTATTCGCACACTCTTCATCCAGAAGATGCCCGCCGAGCATCACAGCGTTCTCCACCCTTCCGGCGCAAACTCTTTCCCTTAGGGCTTAGAGTATCCCCTGGTTGTGCGCCCGCCTTTAATCTCCACTTCCAACGTTTTCGCAGTCTCTCCCACACCTGTCACCGCTACCGCTCTTCCTCCCCCACAAACAGCTGCGCCTCACGCCAACACACTTCTCAGTACTCTACAATCTCCTCCGCTGCTCTTCCTCCCCTTCTTCCTCCTCAACCGCCTTCTGCCAACCTTTCCAGCTCAACCTCCTTATTCTCAACCACCCCACCCTTCCTACCATCATGCTTTCGCCGCAGTACAACCTTCTTTTGCATCTCTCGATGCCCGGATGTCAGTTTTCGAAACGGGCATGGCTGAGATAAAATCTGCTCCTCTTATCCTCACTTCGGCTGGTAATAATAACACCTTTCGCTCCCGTGATCGCACTCCCTCCAGCCATCGTCCTTCTCGCGGTCCTCGGTTCCTCTTCTGCTTCTTCCTCACGCCAGCGCCAGTATCCTCATGGGTACTGTTATTATCATCATACCTACGGAATGGATGTGAAGAAATGCGATCCTTCCTGTCCCCTCCACCAAGGAAACTCAGCAGCAGGCCCGTCATGGGAGCGACGGGAGATGCTGGTTCCTTCTCTTTTCCTCCTCCTACTGCACAGGATGTTCTTCGTATCCATGATCACTCCACTAAGCTCTCTTTTTTGATCGATTCTGGCCCTTCTCTTTCTGTGGTCCCTAGAAACCCTTTTCAGGACTCCGCTATTCCCCTTTCCGGTCGTTAACTTTTCGATGCAAATGGCTCTTCCATTCCGGTGTATGGAGAGCGTTTGTGTACGTTGAATCTTTCTCTCCGCCGTCGGTTCACATGGGTTTTTCTCGTCGCTGAGGTGACACAGCCCATCCTCTGTGCTGATTTTTTGTCTCATTTTAATCTTATGATGGATCTTCGTAATCGACATCTGGTTGACGGTGAAACTGCTCTTTCTGCTCCCGGTGCTATTATTGCTTCTGCACTAAAGGGTATTTCTGCTATTGCTCCTTCTTCTTCTTTGGTTGTCTCTCCCTTTCTTACCCTCCTGCAGGAGGAATTTCCTTCTTTATTTCATCCTTGCTCTGCAGATACGCCACTTAAACATTCTGTCGAACATTATATCGAAACCACTGGCCCATCCACATTCGCTAGAGCTCGTCGCCTCCCTCCTGATAAGCTCAAGGCCACAAAAACCTAGTTTGATCACATGTTACAACTTGGCATTGTGCGCCCCTCCAAGAGTTGTTGGTCTTCTCCGCTACACATGGTTCCTAAAGGCAATACGGGAGACTGGAGACCCTGTGGTGATTTTAGGGCCTTGAATTCTGCCATGACTCCAGATAGATATTCGGTCCCCCACATACAATCTTTCACTTCTCACCTGGCCGGAAACACTATCTTCTCTTCTTTGGATTTAATTCGGGCCTACCACCAGATACCTGTGGCTCCAGAAGACGTTCTCAAGAAAGCTGTGATCACTCCGTTTGGCCTCTTTGAGTATGAGAGAATGCCATTCGGTTTGAAAAACGCAGCTCAATCATTCCAGAGGTTCATTGATTCCATCCTTCGTGGTCTTCCGTTTGCCTGGGCTTATTAAGATGATCTTCTCGTCGCTTCCTCCTCTTTTGAAGAACATGCAGAGAACTTACGTGCCATCTTTGGTAGGTTGAACGACGTTGGGATACGTCTCAATCCTACCAAGTGCGTATTCGGTGCATCTTCTCTTACTTTTTTGGGTCACAGTCTCTGCTGAGGGGATTTTCCCTCTTTTAGACCATGTTGAAGCTATCCGCGCCTTTCTTCTTCCTCAGAACCAGAAGCAACTTCGCCAATATCTGGGGATGATCAATTTTTACCATCGTTTTTTAAAATCAGCGGCTGGTCTCTTAGGCCCGCTTACAGCACTCATTCGTCCTAAACAGCAAGGCATCACCACAAAGGTTGACTGGTCTCCGGCAGCACAGTCCGCCTTTGAGGCTTCCAAAGAAGCCCTCGCTTCCGCCACTCTTCTTGTGCACCCGCGCGATTCTGCACCAACGAGAGTGCAGGTGGATGCCTTCGATTTCGCTGTTGGTGTGGTGCTCCAACAGTTATCAAAAAGCGTGTTTGGGTGCCCACGCCTTCTTTTCACGCAAGCTGCAACCCGCTGAAACAAGGTATAGTGCTTTCGGTCGGAAGTTGCTTGCCATGTATCTTGCTGTTCGCCATTTAAGGTACTTTTTGGAAGGACGGGAGTTCCATATCCTGACCGACCACAAAGCAATCATGGCTTCGCGCTACGAAAGGCACTCCCCCGCGAAGTTCGGCATCTTGAATTTGTTACCCAGTTTACTACAGACATACGTCACATCTCTGGAGTGGATAATTTCACCGCCGATGCCCTTTCCCGGATTGAAATTAACGCTCTTTCTCCAATTTCTGATATTGATTACGCTGGTATGGCTACGTGCCAGGAACAAGACAATATCGATCTTCAATAGGACTCTTCTCTACAGCTGCGGTGGCTCAATCTTCCCGGCATAGAGAAGAGGCTCTTGTGCGACATTTCAACAGGCCATCCTCGCCCTTTCGTTCCAAATTCTCTTCGAAAGGTAGTCTTCCGCAATCTCCATTCGCTTTCACACCCTGGGTCGAGGCTTCACGCAAACTGGTAACAAATCGTTTTGCGTGGCCTAAAGTTAACGCCGAAGTAGCGAATTGGGTCCGTGCCTGCATGGCTTGTCAACGTTTTAAGGTGCAATGGCACACTAAAGCTCCCTTAGGCACCTTCTTGCTTTCTGGTCAACGTTTTGAGAGAGTTCATATCGACATCGTTGGACTTCTTCCCCCTTCTCATGGCAAGCGATATATCCTTACCTGTATTGATAGGTTCACTCGTTGGACCGAAGCTATCCCTCTCTCTGTTGCTACTGCCGAATCTATAGCTTTCTTGTTCCATTGGATCTCTCGGTTTGGCATTAATCTCTCGGTCACGATGGATCAAGGTCGCGTTTTCGAATCCTTAATCTGGAAAGATTTGATGCGCTTGCTTGATTCTGAGAAGATCCATATGACCAGTTTCCACCCTATCTCGAACGGAATTTGTGAGAGATTCCACCATCAACTTAAAGCCTCTCTCATGGCCCATCCACAACCAGAACACTGGACTGAAGCTCTTCCTTTGGTTATGCTGGGTATACTCACGGCCGTTAAGGAAGATCTTCAGTGTTCAGCTGCAGAACTCGTTTATGGCTTTAATCTTCGCTTGCCTGGCGAGTTCTTTTCTCAATCTTTCCCTCTCACTACTGCAGATCCCACCCTGTATCCCACTCGTTTGAAACGCTGTGCCCTCTCCTGGAGACCTACTCCGACCCGCCAGCAAAAGGTGCACTCCTATATCCCAAAAGATCTGTCTTCCTGCACCCATGTTTTAGTGAGGCATGACTCACACCGTTCTGTTCTCTACCCAAGTGAGACGGGCCGTTCCCGGCTATACTTCGGAAGGAGAATTTCTTCACTGTACAGCGTCCCACTGGTACCGAAGTTATATCGATCGATTGTCTCAAACCTGCTTATTTTGAGGCGAATACTCCTGACGTCCAAAATTCGGACTTGTTTCCAAAACCTATTCCTATTCCTATGGATACGCGACCTTCTTATCCTGTACCAGATTCTCCACCTCCTTCATCTTCTCCGGACTCTTCACCTCCTTCTTTCCCTTCCGATTTTCCACCTCCACAGCTTCTACCTCTAGACCCGGATCCTCTACCTTTTCCTCCTCCTCCTCTACCTCTGCCGTCTCTTTCCCCTCCTCCACCTCCTGCTTGCCTTCCACAAGTAGTACTGACCATGTACAACTTCCTTCTCGTATTCCTCGCCCTCTCACTCGTTCTCTTTCACGCGCTCTCGTCCCCACATCTGCGACTCCAACACCAGCTCCAAGTTCTTGCCTTCGTCCTGTTTTGCAACCGCCTCTGTCTAGAGATGTATCGAGCAGAGGCCGTCAGTTGCGAAGACCGCTCCGCTTCCAGGATTAGAGCACCTGAGCCTCAGCTCTGCAGGGGTGGTAATATAGTGCCGAACTGCAGAACCAAACTGTATAGCTGAACACGCCCTAAAAGAAAACGAGTTGTAGTATATTTCGAATTAAGCTCCACCTTCAAGCACGCGTCATTCTAATCCTTAAAAAAAAAGCACGCCAATACATCGCCGTGCATCTGCAGAATAAAAAAAAAATAAATAAAAACAAATAAATAAAAAAATATATATAACTAGCAATTTATTAACCGAGGACAGGGGTCCTCCCCACATCTAGTGTATGGTAGTAATAAGGACAATAAAATCAAAAAATACAACTCTATCTCATTCAAAATACCCAAGGAAATCTCCACTACATTCTAACCTCAGTGGAAGATTTCAATATTGACCCATAGAAGTGAATATTGGGTTAATATATATATATATATTATAATAAATATATATTTATATATATATATATATAATATATATATATATATATATAATATATATATATATATATATATATATAATATATATTATAAATATAATCATAAGATATATAATATATATATATAAGATATATATATATATTATTATATATATATATATATATATAAACTAAAAGACAGTAAGAAGACGCATTATCCAATCTAGAGTGTCCCAGTCAACCCATAAAAATCAAGTGTTAAGAATAATTTTAATAATAAATTAATGTAATTAATTAAGTAAATAATTATCATAGAAGCCACAGGCTTGTACAGACTGTCCCAGTCAACCAACAATAATTAAATAATTAAGAATAATTAATTAAAAAGCCGCATTGGCCTCTCTAGAATGTCCCAGTCAATCCATAATAATTAATAAATAAGAATAATAATTCAGAATCCGCATGGGCCTATCTAGACGGTCCCAGTCAACCCATAATAATTAATACATTAAGAATAATAATAAGAAGCTGCATTAACCTGACTGTCCCAGTCAACCATAATTAAAAAGGAGTAATAATTTAAGAAGCCGCATGGTCCTATTTAGACTGTCCCAGTCAACCTATAAAAAATAATATTTAAGAAGCCGCAATAAAATAATACTTAAGAAGCCGCATGGGCCTATCTAGACTGCCCCAGTCAACCAATAATAATTAATAATTAAAAATAATAATTAAGAAGCCGCATTGACCCTTCTAGAATGTCCCATTAACTCATAATAAATAAGAATAATACTTAAGAAGCTGCATAGTCCTTTTGAGACTGTCCCAGTCATCCAATAAAAATTAATAATTAAGAAGCCGCATTAAAAAAATCAGATTTTTTTTAATAAAAAATCAAGTTAAAAAATCAGTTGATTTTTTTCATTTGATTTTTTTTCGTGCCATCCCTGGTTACTGACACGCAATGTTACAAATGGAAATTTTCCAAATTCCTACGGAGTTGTGGGGCATTTCCCAAGTCTGCTACTGACATGACTTGGTCAAAATACAGTCGAAAGCGCAATTCTTACTATTATTGTCAGCGACTATTTTGATAAGCTGAATGAAGGTGATAATGACCTGTTAGACATTTTCGACGAACCTAATGTAATATATAATGTTGACGAGAAAGCCTCTTCACAAACAGCAAACTATTTATGTTAGTAAGGAAGAGAAAAGTGTACATTTTGCAGCCCCTGAACATGGTGAAAATATAGCTATTGTCTCGTATGGAAACGTACTTGGTGACCAGTCATACAACATATGATCCTTTTTAAAGGGAAAAAATTAAATCCCTAATGGAAAGATAACCTTTCACCTGGCACCGAAGTTGAGATGACTGAGAAAGGGTCAATAGAGGCACAATAGTCACAGCAGCTTTCTTCAGATGGGTTAATCATTTTGCTAAATTTGAGCTGGAAGGGATATGCTTTTAATTTTTGATGGTACATCACCGCATTTGAACGAATGCATTGTTGAAGCAGTAAACTAGTGCAGCATTTCGTTTTTTGCTTACAAAGCAATTTGACACACTAGCTGCAGCCATTCGATAAGTCTATGTTTAACCACTCGAAGAATTCTTGGGAGATGAAATTTTGCTCTATTGGAAAAACCCTCAGCCTTCCGTGAGAGATCTTCGTGAAACTGGACCGAGTGGCACTAAAACAGTGAAAAAAGAATGCTTGTTCTTCTATTATGCTGTGATAATCTAATTGCTGACATGAGATTGTGTGTATAGTATTCCAAATATGTTTATGAAGAATATGTTGGACTTAATGACTAAAGAGAAAATTTAGTTTCCTTTGCCCAGAATGTGATATTTAGTCTAATAACAAAATCTCGTTTCCTTTGTTCAGAATGATTTTTGTATTCGTACTTTTGAATAAGATTATTTACTGTAGTTTATTGAGTTTAAATACAATTATTGCAATTTAATAGGTTTCTACTCTTTCCTTAATTGCAATTTACTCATGGATATTATTTGGAACTAGTAGTAGACCTTATGTGAAACGTTAAGGCCCATTATAAACATTTTAAAATATGTATTATCACTGACAAGTTTTCCAATGACTCTAATACTAAATTTATATTTTCTTTACATTTTCATACCTGGAAGTATGTGTCAGTGCTATTTCAGATATTTTACTTTTGCAATAGAGATACGAAATACCTATAAACAATGGGTGAGGCTTATTTCGCAAGCGTACGTTATATATAATTTTAGAATACTTTTCTGAAATTTTGAGGAGTGATCCTTGTCTGATTGCATGATTAAATTTGAAGAAAGTTAACTTTAAAATATAGAGTAAATATTTTTTTGTGTCAAAATATCTGTTTTCCCTAAATACGCTTTACTTAAAGCTTTCTTCATTATTTAGAAACTTTGACGAGCTTTTAAAGTTAACATGACTTAAATTTTTTTAACCTTTTGGAGTTTCAATTATTTTAATAGTGAGTCTTCGACCCAAGTTGAGTTTTGGCAAGTGATATAAAAGATCTCAAATATTATTGAGGTATAAACGTAAATTATGACAAAATGTGACAACAGGGCTGAAATTAATAAAATTGTCATGTATATATTAATAATTTTATTAATTTATTTTTATCGCAATAATAATTAATTTATTAGTAAATGTTATATAGAGTTAACAAAAATGGCATAAAAGAGAGCGTAATTTCAAAATACCTTTGTCACAAAACTTGAAATGCACAATGATAATATAAAGATTGATTAGTATAATTCACAAATTATTTAAGTTAATGGTTATGCTGTATATTGCAAGATATTTTTCTAACTTTGACTATTAAAGTTCAATATACAACGAATAATTATGTTATCTTTAAATTTAATGATAATCTTCTAGAGCTTTAATCCAGTAAATCGAATTAAATACAATGAAAAAACAGAGCAGAAATACTTTGGCGAAAAAATTCCAAAATGACCATTCATGGGAAGGGATGCACTGTTGTTGTGAAATTGTTTTACTGAAACTTTTTTTCTTTTTTATGAATATCTTTTCTGGGTTTATTCGCTTTTTTATTTGCGAACTGAATGATAAATATCGTTTAATTTTTTCACAAAACAATATCAACCTTCTTGGATTATTTTCGTCCATCCAATTGTTCCGTCGCTTAAATTTGAGCTTTTTTGATGGAGAAATTCTTAGAGTGCTTCTTTGATCTAAAGTCTCTGAAAATAATTTTGAAAAACAATTGAACTGTTGCTAACCCAATATTTTTTTTTATTTTTTTTTTTTTACAGATAATCACCACCGCTCACAGTAGAGCCCTAATCTAGAAGGTGGTGTCCTCAATTAACGTTCCCGAGTAAGACGAAGCCAAGCCCAAGGAGAGAATAGCTCACATTCTCCCACCCGACCAGTTGCGAACCTGCATGGGACCCTCGCTTTGTTTGGTGAGTGCTCTACCACTAAGCTACCAGGCGCTTTTATATAAATGAATATAAAACACTAAAAATATATATATAAATATATGTATATATATATATATATATATATATATATATATATATATATATATATATATATATATAATATATGTAATATATATATATTATATATATTATATATATATTCGCAATCATAATATTATAACTATGCAACTCGGGAGTTCCCTTTTCAAAAGGAGGGGTAAAATAAGTAAATAAATAAATAAATGAAAATAAACCCACCCAATCCTTTGCCTAACGTAATTTCCTCAGGCGGACGCGACCTGGACTTAAAGAGGAAGTTAGTACTGCAGGAAAAATAGATGACGGCAAGGAGTTCCACAAAACAGATGTGACTGGAAAGAAGGAGGCACCAAACGAGTGATCCTTGAGTCTCAATATTCACACAATACTCTGTGAGAGTAAGGCACCTCTTGTGTTACGAGGGGTGACGTAATGGTGGAGAAATGCGAGAGGTTAATTTTCTCGAGCATCTACCGTTGTAATTAATACCTATAGAAAAAAGAAGGGAAGCACCAATGTCACGTCGCAGAGAAAGAGGTCAAGGGATTCAAAAAAGTATGGGAACGTTTTATGTCTCTTATACTTTTTATATATAATATATATATATTATATATATATATATATATATACTATTATATATATATATATATATATTTATATTATATATATATATTATATATATATACGTGGCGGGTGTTCTTGTGCCAAGGGGTGTGCTTTTATATATATATATATAATACTATATATATATATATTATATATATATTATTATATATATATATTATATATATTTATATATTATATATATATATATATTATTATATATATATTATATATATATATATATATATATTTACATTATGAATGAAATGTTTTGAAAAACGATCAGTTAAAATTGCAAAATGATTAAACTTTAAAGAGAATAAATGTGAAGTTCAAAAAAGAACAAATATCAGACAGGAAATTCACTTTTTGTTCCACTTAGCTTTATTAAGCTACGATCACGGTGACACATCTCGCTCGGATTACATATGTAAAAATATACGGTATAGAGGCTAACAAAGATTTTGAAGTTTCCATATTTTCTATGGAAATAAATTTTGCTCAACTTGTTATAATAGTATATATATATATAATATATATATTATAATTATATTATATATATATATTATTATATAATATATTTTATATATATATATATATATATACTATATATATATATATATAATATAATATTTATATATTGTATAAGAGAGAGAGAGAGGAGAGAGAGAGAGAGAGAGAGAGAGAGAAGGAGAGAGAGAGAGCAGAGAGAGAGAGAGAGAGAGAGAAGAGAGTTACAAGGAAATGATAAATGCTGTTTAGTATTGTGGAACTTAGTTTATGAAATTTTTTGGGGGGCCTTGCAGTTCGCAGTGCCTATGACGAGCCGCCCTATATACAAATTTTTATTATATGTAATTTATATATAAAACTAAATATCATATATTATATATTATATTATAGTATTATATATATATCATAAATGTTATATATTATATATATATATATTTTGATTCCTCTGGTGGGCAATGGTGAGAAGCCTACTAAATTTCACCAGAGTTGAGGGAAGTTCCCAAGTAGGCGACAATTTAAAGTACAGCATGCCCCGATATAGGGAGTTTGAAAGTGTGCAAGTGAGAGGTAGTTGTGATAATAATAAAGGGAATGTCTTCCAGACTTTACCAGTGGAATACTTGTAAGATTGAGCATTGCAGTTAGTTCTGGGGTTAGGTAAGAGAGTTAGATAAAGAATGGATGAGACTGTGTCGAAAGGTGTGACGCCCGAGCTCTTCTCAATGGAGGAAGTTTGTGACTGGAGAGTTCAGAAGAGGGGTATCCATTGTATTAGTGATGGAATAAGGAGAGTGACTCAACAATTCGATGGGTAGAAAGAGACTGGAGAGATTTAGTAAGCACAGAAAGTTGATAAGACGTATAGCCTTAAACTCCACAATTTCAAGAAGAGTTGTGTGAGTGGAACCACCTCAGATGTATGAGTCATACTCCATTCAGGGATGAACGAATATCCCTATAAAGAGCAAGTAACTGGGGTGGCGTTAAGAATTTCTGAAGATGTCTGAGAACACACAACCTTTTAGAAGCTTGCTTAGAAAGAGAAGTAATGTGATCCTTCCAATTAAAATCACTTGGAAAAATATACTATCCCTCAGAGACAAGATTAGAAAAATTGAGATTTTTCCAATCTTCCTCTTAAGGGGAGATTCCAAAACTTTAGAAAGAACAGAAGTTAAACCGATAGGACTCTAGTTTGAGGGTTGAGAAGGGACCCTTTTTTTGCTGAATGAGCAAATGTTACCAGCAGGAAGGGAGGGTCGAATTTGAAAAGCAGAGACGGAATAGTTTACCAAGTCAGAGTGCAAGCTAGAAAAAACAAGTTTTGAGAGCTACAGGAGAAACACCAACAGGAACGTACGCCTTCTTAGTGTCAAACTCTGAAAGATCAGAGGGAACATCTTTTGAAGAAATTACAATATTAGTCATTAATGAGTTAGGGGAATTGGAGGAGAAGGATAACTCCGGAATCGTCTAAAGTGAAATTAGAGGCAAATGTGTGGGCGAAGAGCTCAGCTTTAGCAGATGGTTTAATGGCAATTAAGATACTAAAGGAGGGGAAAGAAGAAGAATCAAAATTAGAGCTGATATTCTTTGCAAAATGTCAGAAAGAGAGCGAGGATGAGGAACCAGAAAGATTATTGGATTTTCCACACAGAAAATAATTTTTTTTTTGTGTTATGATGAATAGATTTTGCCTGATTCCGGGATTAAATATAAGCTGAAGGAGTTTCTGGAGTTTGAAGACAACGGTAATTGCTGAGGGCAGCGCCCCCTGTTGCGAATAGCACGAGAACAAGCAGAGTTAAATCAAGGTTTCTTAGGTTTAGTTGAAAGGAAAGAATAGAGAATGTAGGGCTCCGTACCAGAGAGAATAATCTGGGTTATTCGTTTTGCACACTCCGAGGGATCCCTTCCCACTGAAGCAGTAGTCATTCCATGAGAAGTCGAAGACGTAAGATCGAATGTCCGACCAGTTTGCGGCACCGAAGTACTAAAGCCGTATCCTCGCCGGCCGTATGCGGGGGGGGGGGGTCTGGAAGACTTGAAGAGATAGAACAGGATACGGAGATAGGAAGGTGATTGGAGGAATCTAGAGGAGGAAAGAGTTTAACAAAATAAGGAGAAGGATTGAAAGTTAAGAAAAGGTCTAGAATGTCTGGTTCATCTCCAAGACAATCAGGGATAGTCTGGATAAAAAAGTGGTAGGCAAGATTACCAGCTGTATCTTGAGAATTAGAGGGAAGCCAATGGTGGTGGTGAGCTTTGAAATCACCAAGAATGAGGATATCAGAAATAGTGAAGAAGAGAGAATGTGTTCTAATTTGAAGTTTAAGTTGTCTAAGAATTTAGGATAGTCAGATGAGTGAAACGAACTCGAGAAAGCCTTGAAAAAACATTTTATTGAGGGCAGTGATTTGAAAGGTTGATTTAATATATGTGATAGCCGTGCATCCCGTGCTCATGTTGTTAGTACAATTGTTTATCTACGATATAAGGTAAATTTTATATCTTAAACTGTTAACTAAAG
>JABUQX010065106.1:32500-41909 GCA_015478945.1 Trachelipus rathkii
TACTAGTTTATGTTTCCTTAAGAGCAATGATTCCCCGAGGTGCACACTTCATAAACAAATCATTCTTTTCTTGTTATGATGGCCAAAAAGCCCTCTTTTTATGCCTGCTATTCTTGGATTTTTGGGTATTCTTCTTTAAAATGTTGAAATATTTTACTCGGCTTATACTTATTCTGTGGCACATTCTCATGTTGAGGTATTCGTTGTGTATCCAATATAAGCGGCGTTACATCCGACTTTCAGAACATTGAGATCGGTACACAACTTACTACTCTCACTATCCGAAAGCGCTTCCAGTGAGAAGCGAAGAGCTCAAGTTTTCAATGGCTTATGGTGCAGATCTTTAATATTAAAGCTCTTCCCTCTTTTATCTTTAATATTATCTTTTAAAATTAATTTAAATTTTGTATTTTCTTCCTCTTTCTTCCTGACTAATACGTTCAGCTTTATATAATATAATATGAGCTTATCTTTTTCGTTTCATTGATGGTTATTGACAAATACAATTATTTTAAAGTGTGCTTTATAGTTTTCTCTCTAACACAGAATCTGATAAACAATAACTTCCCCAAGTTTATTATAGAAAAAACTATAAAGCCAAAACTTTACATATTTATTTGCCCGATTACTATTCAAGAAAAACCCGAAAAAGATAAGCTCTTGTATATTATAAACTGAAAAATATTAGTCAAGAAAAAGAGGAAAAAACAAATTTAAAATCTGTAATTTTTAAAAGAGCATATTATTAAAGCAAAAAACGGGAAGAATCTTTATATTAAGATCTTACTAATGCTAGTGAAACTTGAGGGCTGGTTGCTTCTCTTCACTCGTGAAGCGCTTTTCGGATTAGTGAGAGTGTAAACTTTTGTGTTACTCGATTTCAATGTTCTGAAAAGGGAGATGTAACGCCGCTTATATTAGATAGATACACAACGAATAACCTCAACATGAGAATGTCGCCGCAGCATAAGTATAAGCCGAGTAAAATATTTCAACATTTTAAAGAAGAATACCACAAAATCCCATAACAGCATTAAAAAGAGGGCCTTCTCCATCATAACAAGAAGGAATGATTTTTATGAATTGCGCCTCGGGGAATCATTTGCTCTTAAGGGAAACATAAACCAGTAATAAACATAAAGTATAAGAATGTCCAATTTTTTAAACATTTTTAAATAACAAAAAAATTCAATGTAGGTTAACTTTTCTCTCTAACTTTAAAATTATTAATTTTGTTTATTTATTTTTATTATTTTAGTTAAACGATAAACCCCTCCACCGGCTTTCGGTTCCTCATAGACTCCTGACTCTTCCAGCACCTCAATCCCACGTTCTCTTCTCTCAATGGCAGTCCTCACGTTATCTCTCCATCTGGTTCTTGGTTGTCCCCACACTTTGCGTTCTTCTATCTGGCCTCCAGTCTTTGTAGTACTTTCTTGGTTATACTATCCTCAATTTTCAATCCTTCATCATATGTTCCGTACCATCGGACGTAAGCTGTTACTTTTCAATATTAAATCAGGTATACCCTCTACCCCAAAGCTCTCTCTTATATCATCATTTTCTCATCTATCCCTGCCTCGCAAACTCCCTTTTATGATCTCAAAACACCCTCATTCAACATGCTTTTGTATTCTACTCTTATTTTTGTAGTTAAAGCCCACGCTTCGCAACCATACGTTAGTATAGGTCGTAGTATACACATGTTATTTTATTATTATTTTCACCTTTCGAGGGACCATTTTAGTCTGTGTAGTAACGGATATAAGCATTCTTAATGCTAGCATTAAACTTTTACTATTTCTTCTATTCAATTTCTATGTTATTAGATTATTTCCCGCCCCGGAAACATACTCCGAAGTATTTAACTGAGCAACCTCCTTCAATTTTTGATCCCTCACTCTAATATTTATTTCCTCCTCCTCTTTACTTATTAACAAGACTTTCAGTTCTTCTCTCATTTATCCTCATTTACTCCTCCCTTCAACTCCTCATCCCACACTACAATAAATCTCAACAGACGCCTGCCCTGATACCGCCCATCAACGGCAAGATCATCGCGTTATCAAAGACAGTTCCCTCCACCCGTCTCTGGACCATTTTTCCACAATAATTCATGAACACGGATAAACAAAAATCGGCAGAGAGAAACACTACCCTTGTTTCACGCCGTATCAACCTCCAAAACCAATCTCCATCGTCCATTTGGGGGGTCTTCACTTTGCATTAACTATTCGTATAAGTGCTCTTTATTGCTCTTCTCGTTTTTCCCGGTATTCTATACTATTCTGCGCTATTAAGTATATTCCACAGTTACCCCTCCTCGGTAACAATCCAATTAAAAGCCCCTTCTCCAGTTGTACAAATGCCAAATTACATCTTTCTGTTAAATTCCCAACCCTTTCACATACCATCTTTAAAGTAAATATCAGATCAATAAATTTGATCCATTTGGTCTAAAATCATGTTGCCACTCGTCCATTTTATCTTCTAACCTCTCTCTCAATCTTTTTTTCTAATATTCGTTTCATGAACCTTTGCGATATGTGTGTCAAGCAAATTCCTCTGTTAATTTCTACAGTCTGCCTTATCCCCTTTTTAAAAATTGGGCATATTACCTTTCTCTCCAATCTTTAGGTGTCCTTTCTTCTCGCCAGCCCAATTATTTCATTAATTCTTTTTTTTTCGATTCATACACTTCCTTCTCCTCCCACATTCTTCAAGATTTCCGCCGGTATCATATCTTCACCCGGTGCTTTTCCGTTTTTCATCTTCCTCAAGGCATATATGCCATTTCTTCGTTCGTGATCTGCCACTCGTCCTCCACCACCTCCCCATGTCCTCCCAAATTTAATGCACATCCTCCCCCTCACATCATTTGATAGTCAGCAATCAAACAAAAATAATTCTTCCATCTTTCCCCAATCTCTTTCGGATCCGTTAACAACGCTCCATTCTTCATTCTTTATTACATATGTTGGAGGTGCTGTTCCTTTCTTATAGTTTTTTGCCATATTATATATTATCAGTTTTCTAATACCCGCAAGGTCTTCTTCTAGATCTCTACCAATCTTCTTTCCCCATGTATTTTCCTTTTGCATATATTATGATGATATATATATTATTATATATATATATATATATTATATATATATATATATTATGATATATATAATATATATATATATATTTATATATATATATATTTATATATATATATATATATATATATAATATATATATATTATTGATTAAAAGCATCTAGCCTCTTTTATAGCAGGCATCACCATTCACCATCACCATAGAGAGCTTTACACCCATTAAAGAAGGTTCATCAATATCAACATCACCACAACATCACCACAACATCCACATTACCACCACAACTTTAATATTCATTAAAAAATGGTACATCAAGATCTACCCTTCAAGAAGCATCGAAATATCCACATTTAGCTTCTATTATTATCAAAACCTGACCTTCACTAAGCATTTCCCATATTATAGATTGATTTTACATTCATCGACAAAGCATCTACCCCTTAAATTTACCAGGCGACATCACATTTACCAATCATCAATATCAACACAGAGAATATTTGCATTTATTGAAGGAAGCATCTAACCAACTCCAACACCATGCGTCGTCAGCTCTATACAGAAAGCATATAAATCCATTGAAGATATAGGTTCATCGAAATCTCTGTTGCACCAACTATAGATATCGCTATAGAAGGTTTTTATCTTAGGTTAGGTGATAAGGCTTCTCTAGATAGATTAGGTTAGGTATTGATTAATTAGTATTTCTTTACTACCAAATCACAGGTAGATTCAATTAAATCTTATTCAAACATCTTATACCTTTGACTAAACAAAAGGCCGATTGGCCTTAGTTGTTTCTGTTCTTTTGAGAGCAAAATCGATTCTCTCACACTCTTAATTAATCCATCACAATCTTATTATAATTAATTAAGGAAAGGAACAACACCTCTCCTAACAATTTATTCACCAATAATTTTAATTTAATCAATATTAGCAGTTGGGGGGGGTGTTATTGGGGGTATATATATTTTATAATATATATATATATATTATATATATATAATTTTTATATATATATATTATATTATTTATAGTTATTCTATATATAGGGCCGGCGTCGACTTGTGTGGCGCTGCGAAAATGTTCGTGTGGCCGTATGCCAGTAAATATTGTCGTTGGCTTAGAAGATTGGATGGGAAGCTTACGCTCCGAGGTTCGTCACTGCGGGTTCGAGACTATTGCATCGCGAGGCTCGAATACTGCATAATATAACGAATTTTAATGTTGCCCCAGTCAATAATAAGTATCAATCAGTCTGATCAAGATATTAATATAATGTCGGATAATCGATCCTAATAATTGAGAGATGTTAATATATATATATCTAAAATAATGAATAATAAAATAATACAAAGTAATACACATAATATAATCATAATAATAATATAATATAATATATAAAATAAATATAATAATAATATAATATATAATAAAATATAATAATAAATATAATGATAATCATGTAATATCTAATAATTTAATAAATCCCTTAATAATATAATAATTAATAAATAATAAGTATAATCTAATAATAGTATATATAATAATAATAATAACTATATATATAGTATAATAATATAAAATAGATAACTATTATAATAATAATCAATAATAATAATATTAATTTATATCCAATTATATGAAAAGGGTTCTGATTTAAATTGATTCAATTCAGTTTTGTGAGTCGCAACGCAGTTTTGTTTTATAATTCAATATTTTAATATATTTATTTTTTAATGTAAGTAATTTTATGTAGGTTTTGTTGGGATATAAATATATATTTTTTTTATTTTTTATTATTTCTTACTCTTTAATTTTATTATTTCATTTTATGAGCGTTCTTTATTAGAAATAAAAAAAAAAACTACTAAAAATATTTTATTATTTATTATTATTAGTTTATTATTATTTTTTTTAGTTTTATTACAATATTATTTTTATAAGGATATTAATTTCTGCTATGAAGTAATTTTTTTTTTTACTTTTTATATGCTATTTTATTATTAGTTATATTATTATTTTATTTTATTATTATTATTATTTTTGGTTTTGTTGGTGTAGTAGTAGTAGTATCAGTAGTAGTAGTAGTAGTAGTAGTAGAGTAGTAGTAGTCAGCGCGTTAAATTTATAAGGAACTAATTATTCATATTTCTAGTCTGCAATCTGACATGTTTAGAAAAGGTTATTTTATATCGCTACATTTTAGAAATTAGGTTACCCCTTCTTAATATCTTTTAGTTCAGAAATATATATGCAAAGAATTACCTTATTATATATATATATACTATTATATATATATATTACCTTTATAATGTATTATATCTAATAATTATATATTATATATATACTATATTTATATATATATATATAATATTATATAATTATATATATAATTGTATATTATTATAATATAATATATATTATTATATTATAATATATATATAGTTTTATATAATATTATATTATTTATATTATATAATATATATATATATATATCTATTTGATATTTTATATATTGTATATATATTATATATATATTATAATAATATATATATATCTTTATATATATATATAATATACTTTTGTTGTCTGTACGTTCTACTGTCTTTGTATTATTATAGGTATGATCGCTACTCTTATGTTATACTTGGTCTGTCGCGCGTACTTGACGCTTATTACCCAGGTTACTGCAGCTCTATTAGCTGGTCTGTCTTCCCTCTCTTCGCGCGGCCTGTGGCGATTACCGAGTTGAGTTGGCTCGTTCAGTTTATGCGTGTCGCCGCGATGCCTAGCTGGGGGCGGTGTCCGCCTCAGATACAACTGGTCGTTATTAATATATTTTAATATATTATTTTATATTTAAGTTATTTTGTCATTTTTGGGTTGATTTTTAGGGAAAGGGGTAATTTTTTTTTTTTTTTTTTTTTTTTGTATGTAAGTTATAAAAATCGTAAATGGTTAATGATGAGGTGTTTTTTTTTTTAAAAATGCAAAGTGAATAATTGATTACATTTAAATTGAATATTAAGTGAGGGTGTACGATACGTTACGTAGGTTAGTTTGAGTTACGTTCAGTTACACATAGATTTAAAACTTAATATTTATTTAATTGCTTATTACGATTAACGTTTGAAGGAATGGAACCTCTCTTCTCTGCATCTTGTTTAAAAAAAATTCTAAAATAACATTAGGACAAGATCCTTGGAATTGAATGATATATATATAATTTATTTATAATTATATACTATATTATATATATATATAGGGCTATATATCTATATATAAGGTGTATATAATTTAGCCTTTTGCCCTCTGCAACATCGCTCCGCGGTAGTAATATAAATTATATTTATATATATTATATATATATATATATATATATATATATTATTATTTATTATATTTATATTATAATATAATTATATATCATATAGTATAATTATATTTATATATTATATATATATTTGGTTGAAGCGGTGTTTCTGGTACTCTTTTCCGCGCGCGTTAATCTTGATTAATGATAATTATATCATGATTCTAAATACATTTATATAAGATGTTTAAATTAGGTTTTACCCATCAGTTGTTACTACAATAAACAAAAGAAGAAAAATAAAAATTTAGAATTTTCTCAAATTACTTAAATCATAAATGTTCAAAAACAAATTCAAGTAATCTTGACACTTTATCTCAATAAATATATAATAATCAAATAATATAATATTAAATAATAATATAATATAAATAATAATAATATAATAATAATATATAATAATATAATACTATAATAAAAATAATAATCATATATATATAATATCTATAATATAATTAATTAGTAATAAAATATATAATATAAGATAATAATTTAGAAAGCTAAAAGGAATATTTATGTTCAAAGCAAAATAATAATATTGTACGTTGTTTGAGCTTTAAAATTTTAATATATAATTTTAATAATAACTACAATTAAGGAATAACATTAAAGATAATGAATTTATGATACCGATACATTAAAATACAATAGTTATATTAATAAATAAAAATTGATAAAAAAAAAAAAAGTATATAGATATATATATACTATTATATAATATATTATTTTATTATATGTATATATATTATATATATATATATGATTTATATTATATATATATTATTATATAATTATCTATATTTTCTTATTAATTATATTTTATCAATAGTATCATAATTGTGATATGATCTCTCTATTTAGTAAAAATACTTTTATATATATAATTAATATATTTATATATATTATTATATATGTATATATGAGAGCGTGTGGTAAAGAGATCTTTGGTGCTTTGTATCTTAGTATATTAAACGATCGTTTTTTTTTTTTTTAGAATGAAGAGTAATCCTACTTAATGGTATAAGAATAAGATTAGGGGTGGTAGTGGCGCTTGATGGGGGGGGGGGGTGGAATGAACATTCTTGACATTTTGATGAAATCAAATTTTAATCAAAATGCACAAATATATAATGAAAAATGGTAAAATAAATGAAAATGGTTTGAATTACATCTAGAAAAAAAAATTCAGGGAAGTCCATAGCCAGTGGATTACGCAAAGTGGATAAGTCAGACAAAAGGAAATCTAGTTCTATTGATTTGCATTGCAATGTAAACTTAAAAATACATAGGTTCAAAATTGACGTACTTTTTTAGAGATTGAAATATTAAGAATAAAAAATGATACATAAGCACTGTGATGTTTTCACTCTTTATAAAGTAAGCTAATGTACGTATCATTGTTAATTATTTTATATATATAATATATTATATATATTTTATACTATATACAGACTACGATATAAACATAAAGGCAGGCCATATTCAAGGAGGGGTGTGAAACGCTAAGTAAATAAATAAATTAGAGATGGCAGAGAAGCTTTGAAGTGGGGGAGATTAAATTAAGAAGGAACGAGATGAAGAGATTCACAGAAAAGGTGTGGCAGGAGAAGGAAGACGAAGCGAACTAGTGGAGTTACTATAACAAAACTCTATGTGCGAAACAGCACTATTCTACAGGGGACGTAAAGTGAGTAGCGAGTGATAAGCTGGACCTGAGCTAGGTATATCGTAACGAGATAAAGTCAACATCATGCTCAAGTAGAGGGGTAAGTGAAACTGGAAAGTTCAAACTTCTTCAAAGGTATTCATGACTTTCATAGACCCTGTCAAAGCCGGGTAAAAAAGCAAAAAGATCTAGAGCATATCAATAAGGGGGATGAGGATTATAGGAAGAGGGATATTTAGTTTTAGAGAACATGTAAAATGAAAAATTTACGTTGAAGGTTAAACTGACTTTGTTTGGGAAACTTTTGTTTCAAATGTACTGTATTATTGTTAATATGGTGGAAGGAGAGAGGAGAGAGTGAAGAGAAAGAATAGTTGGAAGGTGTCTTTAGGAGGGAGAGTTGTAGAAGTCTGAGTTTTTCCAAGAATTGAATTTAAAAGGTTAGACCGACCACCGGAATTTATCAGATCAGGATAAGAATAGTGCTAAGAAGAAGTAAAGCTAAAGAAGAGACAGATTGAAATGAGTTGAGAATGAAGGGTAGAGTCATCGGATATGAGTGATAGAGTTAGATGTGGGTGAGAAGATCATTATGGAAAGTAGGGGGGATAAAGTTAGAGATTAGAAAGATTGAGGAACCTATTGAAAGAAGGAAGAAGAAATAGTAAAGCCAGATATTGAGCCGATTGAGAGAAACTAGACCAATTAGTATGCAAAGAGAGGAGGAACCAAAGCAGGGAGCTGGAAGCAGTGAGGTGAATAAAAGGTAAATGATTTGGATATGTTACGCGAAAAAGGTATATATATATATATTTATACTATATAATATATATATATACGTATTATATATTATATATTATTATCTTATATATAATATTATATATAGTATATTAGTGATACAACAGGGATGTATTTTTTTTCAGCATTAGGGATGAGGATACGATGTTTATTTTAACTCGGATGTAAGGAGGATGCCGATGTTAGATATATATATATATATCATATTTATATTATATTATATAATATATATATATATATATATATATTATATTATTATATATATATATTATATATTAAATATTAATATATATATTATATATAGTATATATATATATATTATATTTATATATAATAATTATATATATATATATTATTATATATTATATATATTATACATTATTTTCAATTAATATAATATATATATATATATATTATGTATAAATATTAATTATTACTTATTATTATACCATTTAGAGAGAGAGAGAGAG
>JABUQX010065107.1:0-36552 GCA_015478945.1 Trachelipus rathkii
TAAAAATGGTAACTAATTTACCGTAGCCCTAAAATGGAAAAGGTCGAGTATATTGGTATAGTGTGAATTTTTGGAAATAATATTTTTTTTATATAAATACTCTGTTATATAAGTAGATTTGTTTAATAATAATTTATGATTATTATATATATATACATAAAATAATTACAATATTATAAAATAATATTTTGGTAACAAAAAAATATTTTATAAACATAAAATATTTAATTAATTACTTAAAATAATAATTTAAAATCACAATAGGAGAATTATAATGAGAGTGATGAATATTTCTATAAAGGTTAAGTGAAGTCTACAATAGAAAACATTTACATAGAAATATATTTTACATTAAGGGACTCAAGTAAATATATATTATTATATATTTATATATATTATATATATAATTATAAATATATATATTATTAATAATATATATATATATATATATATATATTATAATATATATTATATATATTATATATTTATAAATAATATAGGAGGGAGAGAGAGAGTGCTGGGATAGAGAGAATGAGCTATTTATCGTAATACCGCATATGTAAGATTTATAATCAGTTCACTTAGTAGCGCGCCACTGAATATATTATAGATATATATAATATTATATAGGGTATTATATATATAAGTAAATATAGGAGTGTGCGTACTGACATATGGCATAGTGTAAAATAAATGATTAGAAAGGGCTTATAGTATTATATATATATTATTAGTAACTATATAGTATATATATATAGTATATAGTATAAATAACTTATAAGGTAAAAATAAGATAATATATATTAACACTTTATTTATTTATTATTATCTCTATATAATTATATATATCTATTATATATATAAATATATATTATATAACTACTATATATAGTTATAGTATATATATATATTATATTATTATATACTATATATACTATATTATGGATATATATATATATATATAATATCATTTATAAGTGTGAAGCTATATATATATAACCGTATATATTATATATATATTAAATATAATATATATATATATATATATACTATATATATAGTATACTATAATAATATGTCAATAATAATAAAATTAAATATCTACTCATATCTTATGTGTTTCACTAACTATATAATATTACATAGTGTGATAATAATATATATATATATATATATATATATATATATGATATATATATAGCTTATAATATATATATAGTATATGTTATAATATATATATTATATATATATATTATATTATATATATATATATAACTTATATAATATAATATATATCTATATAATAATATATATATATATATATATATCTATATCTATATATATAGTATATATAACTATATATGACTATATATATATTATATATACTTGTATATATATCAAAGAATATATAAATGCATACGAATATGAATTATATATAGTATAGGTAGTATATATAGATTTATCATTATTATTAATAAATATATATATTATAGTATAATATTATATAATTACACTGTAGTTATATATATATATATATACTTAATAATAGGGTGTTCAATATATAAGTAACTATATACATAACCTATATATATATAATGTATATATATATATATATACGTTATATATATATATATATATATATTATTATATTTATATATATAATATACTATATTATACTATACTCAAAATCTCTATATTATATAATATATATTACTAATATATAAACTACTAACCTCATTATATATATATATATTATTATATATATATATACCCGGTTATATATATATATATATATATATATATACTTATATATATATTATATATTATATATTATTATATATATATATTTACACTAGTATATTAATATTATTGTAATGTTATATAGTATTATTGAAGTCTCTTAAAGTTAGCAACGAATATAAGATCTAATATAATAACCTAATGTCATTAATAAATTAAATCTTAATTAAGAATAAAAATTAATATAACTTTTAATCAAAATTAACTAAATACGCTGACAAAATTTAATTTCTTCTCAATGTTCTTCAATAATGATTTTTTGTCAAGCTTTGTCTCTTCGTTACAAATTGTGGCTAATAAGATAAATTGTGTTTTTATTGAAGGAGTTGAAATTTACTTCAAAAGTTCATATTTTTAATGGCAAGGAAATTGGCCAGAACTCTTTTTTAATAACGAGATTTTACTAATATAATATTTTTTCAATTTAATTTTATTATTATAATAATTATTATTATTAATTATTATTATTTGATTATTCTATTATTATTATTATTATTATTATTATTATTATATATATATATATTATATATATTATTATTATATATATATATATATTATATATATATATATATATATATATATATATATATATATATATATATATATATTTATATATATATATATATATCTTATATTATAGTATTTATACAGAAATGAGAGTGTAAAGGTGTTGTAGTTATCTCTTCTTCTTGTTCCTCCTACCTCAAGGTTTCGGTTGAGGTTCTTCTTTGAAAGTCTCACGTAATGCACTTCAATTTACGTTTGTGAATATGAAGTATTTGACAGGTTACTGGCTTATTGCAGCTTCTCTGTCAGAAGTCTCCTTCTTTCGCTTACAGAAGCTGTGTATGATGCTAGCTACCCTGATGGAAGAGACAGTGTAAAATAATAATAAAATTTACAAAAATGTACCTTCCTAACCCCACCTAATGTAGATTTAGCAGGTGAAAACAGAAACAATAATTAAAGTGGGAGAGATTAAATTCGGCAAGAAACACTGAAGATTTAAGAGAATTCTACAGAACAGAGGTAATTGGGAAGAAGAAAGTACCCAATGTGATCTTTTGCTGTTACCAGCAGAAGACCACATTAATGAAGAAAATTCAAGCACCATGGATACCAGTGATGACGCGACCATCAATCGCACTGTTAATACCCAGTAATACCTACCACTTTAACATGACTGATTCCGCCGTCTCTCATTTCAATTTCAAAATGTCACACTAACGAAAATCCTCAAATGCAGACTGGTGAAGAGGGAACAAGTCATACCGTTAATCTCAGGGCTCCCAGCCTTAGTTTAACATTGCCATTTCAGTTGACACATACCAATTTCAAGATGTTACAATGACGAAGAAACTCCAAGCAACACGAAGATCGGTGGAGACCTGAATATCAGTCACAGAGTAAATACCCGGGCCTTCCAGCCTCAATTTAACGTGACTATTTCCGTTGACACTATGATAACTAACTACCCTCTCTACGGAAGGACCCTCAGATTATATCAATTGAACTTTCATTTTGTATCTATCTCCAGCTCTGTGGTTAAAATAGAAGAAAAATTCACCCATGTTTGGTATTACGCCTAAATCAATTGGCACCTCATACCATTGCTATTATATTTGGATAGATAATTTGAGGAAATGAATCATCATCAGTATATAATTGGCAGTACGCACAATACAACGACAGACCACATACCACTACATATTGGTTATCTTGAAAGAATGGAGAAGAATCAATTTCAATATGGTGATAATTCTAATACAATGGAGGACATCTAACCCCTCTCGCTGCATTATCTTCATTCAAGCTTTCTTCAAAATTACACCAGAGAGAACAACATCAACCTTCATATCTTTCTGACGAGTTTCCAAAACCTGCTTTAAATGGCTTTTGCAAATAGTTCCACAATCGGCTAGTAAGTCGCCTTTGCAGATGGTTTCTCAACCGGCTGCTAACTCGCTTTCGCAGATGGTTCCTCAAGCGGATGATGATTCTCCTTCGATGAAGACCACTTCATCTACTAAACAGAAGGAACAGCACTGCATTTTTTATAATTAATTAAGTATATTCAATGTCTACAATTAATTTCGGGTAAAAATACGCTCCGCTTTTAAGGGGTGAAATAATATGTAGTGCTCATTATACAATATTGTCAAAATAAAATGTATTTTTATAAATTTTTTGTATTATTTTATTTTTTAATACTTATAATGAGATACTACAAGGGTAATCGCAAAGTGATGGCTAGATGTTATCGGGTATCTCTCTCACTAACCTCTCTCTACAGACTTACCGGGGGACGAGAGGGTAAGGACTATTTTTCCTAACTCTATGTAGGGGGGTTCCGGATACATATCAGATATCTTTGATATTTGTATGGTGTCGTCGGGGAGTATCTTATCAGCTTACACCTAGTGGGTAATAGAAACGAATCATACCTATCTGTCCCCGTCGGTAATGATCTACCCCTATTTATTTTTTTTTATTATTAATATTTATCTTATTTATCATTTTATTGTAATAGGTACTGGTAACTTCTTGCAGTAATTCATAATATGTTATTGGATTTGATTTATGTGTCTGTGTACTATTGAGAATATTTTATTTCTGAAAAAAATATTTATTTTGTATTTTTTATTTTTGGATTTTTACATTTTTTGTAATAAGCTTTTACACGTTTTTTTTTAAATATAGCTAATTAACTACTTAATAAGTAGAACATTTTTTATCTTTTTTGACGGAGATATATAAATGTTTGATAGTACAAAAAAAATTTAATATGACATAATAGATGAATATTAATTTAATATATATATATTATATCATATTTACGGTATTAATCACTTTGATTATGAAGATAATGTTTATTCATACACTTGATATATATATTCATTGATTAATGATATACATTAATACTATATTTATATGATTTAAAAAACAAAAAAAAAAATAAACTCATATATATATATATACAAATAACAAGTGAGACTATTAAATAATATATTTATATATAATATTAATATTATATATTATATATCTTTATATATTATTATATATTTATATTATAATATATATAATTATATTAATAATATTTATATAATTATATATTAATATATATATATATATAATTTATTTATAAAAGAATTTTTTTCTTTTTAAAAAGAAATGATTATTATCAACCGCAAAATAGGCTAGGCTGTCATTTTATTAAACAATCATTGATCATATAATGAAAGTAAAACATTTTATATCATATTTATAATATATAATTTCTTTGCATATTTCAAATATAAAATAACAAATAACTGTAATAAGTAACTGTAATACTATAAATTATTCCTAAGTATGGTATTATTTAAAGAGAAAAATGGTGAACATTTTATATTTTTTGATTGATATATGTTTAGGACTTAATTTCTCATTTTTCTCTCTATATTAAATATAAAAATGAATGTAAATGAATAATAATGAAATGCTAAAAGTTTACTATTATATATGATTATATATTATATTTATTGTTATATATTATAATATTATATATATATTATATTATTATAATAATATATATATATATATATATTAATAGGTACTATTCGTATATATAACATCTTGACTAAAATGATATTATTATTAAATTTTTGTAATTATTTCTACACTTTAAGAAGATATATATTTATTATATATATATTATCTATTATATATATATATATATATATATATATATATATAATTATATATTAATTAATATATTATTAATGTTATGCTTGTTTATCTCTGACCGTGCAGTAACTGACGTGATAATTTGTTACATATATTATATACCCGGAACTGTGCTTCGTGACAATAGCGCAGACAGATAACGCATATATGTATGCGAGAGTGTGGTTCACAATCTGCTTGTTCAAGGAGAAACACTTGACTGTGTCTTATAATATCTATCTTAAAGGCTATCGTAGATATCATACATATAATACAGCTCTTACCGGTATTCATCATTTATACCCTCTCATAATATAAATTTTATTTTATTATGAATATAATTTATTTAATACTAATTTACACGAAATAATGTTAATTTATATATTGACAAATCGAAAAAAACCCTGCTATTATTCTCTAGTGATATATTTGTAGATTAATATGTATGCTCGTAAAATAATGGTGTCTGTTATATGAATATAACATCTATACAAATTTTATAGCTTCTAAATTTTCATTCAAACTCTTTCACATTTACAGGAGAAAGATCTTTCTCGTATTTTTTCCCCCCTGGATGAAATACATATATAATATGACATATCTTATGTTTTAATTATTATGGATATTATTTTATATATAATTAATTAATATTATATTATATATAGGTATATATATATATATATTATTATATATATATTATATATATATATAATATTATTTATATATATATATTAATTATTATATATAATATTAATATATATTTAATTAATATTAATTATATATATATAATTAATATATGGTATTATATTATTAATATTATGTTATATATAATAAGTTCTAATTTATTCATGCTATATAGATTAGTATAGGTGTTGTTGTGGCTGATATAGTTTTCAAATTGTATTACTTATACCATTCATGAAAAGAATATATGATAGAGGGGGTTTTCAAGCGCTTGCTGTCAGGCGAAGAGGACTATGAATTTATCTTATTGACTATGATCTAAGTATCTGATTTTTTCTGCGTGTGATATAATTCATCAAAAAAAGCTCAAATGCTTACTTGCTTAGTATTTTTAATATTGTATATATTATTTAATTTTATTATCAAATATTTATATTAGCATTAACTGAAATATACTATGCTGCTGAAATTTAATAATCTATTATTCATTTTGTTTGATATTATTATTATTATTATTACTCTATTCTTTCAATATATTCTACTAATATCAGAATTATTTTATTGCGTTATTTCCGGCAGGTATTATGATTAATTATTAAATTCATAATAGTAATAGCTCTTTTGTAGATATACTAAGGATTTAAAATGTAATATAACACCTTTATTTAAAAGTATATAAGTATCATCTAGAAACTTTAATAAATGAGTTTTACTATTAGTATCCTGCACTGCTTTATTTTGGTATATTATAGTCAGATAATAATGATTAAGTCATAATATTTGTGGACAAATATAGATGGACCTAATTGGAGCCCTGCAGAAAAGCATTTAAAAAAGAAAATCTACTAATTATAAAGACTCATAACTCTTAAAATTCTCTAGAAATAAGATAGGACATTCCAATAGGCTAATTATGATTGATAATAAATTGAATAATAAATGCGACTGGAATATCACGTTTATACTAATTTGAGAGAACAATCTATACTTATCCTATTATTATTCGTACTAAGATCGGCTTTCAACATTAATAGCTTATATGCTACTCTCTAGTCAAGTGTGAATGTTATAAGAGTTATTATTTTCTAGCTTTAAAATAATAGAATTTGTCAATATTTTTTGAAACAGGTTTTATTGTAAATGATTTATATTTATTACAGTGAATTGCATAATGTTAACCAATATAAATTTTTCTTTTTGATAATTAATAATATATTGTTAAGTATCTAGTATATTAATATCATAGGAAAATTAGAGTAAATTTATCATGTTTGCCACGCTACTATGAAGAAAGACGTCCCTGAAATATTAAATTTATATAGGATTTTTTTTTAAATAATACAATAAAAAACCTTTTAAGTATAATCATTTTTTTAATTCTTAACTGGGTGCACAATTATTATCAATCACGTTCAACCGTAGTATTGTGATTATAAATAAAAACCCGATGATGAAAGAAAACATAGTATAGAGACTAAATAGAACAATTAAAGCAGCACAAAAAAGATATTATATATAGTTTTTAATTACTATAAGTTAATAAGAATGATTAATTTATTATATATAGACTACATTCTATATATCCATTAATATACTGTCATAAGTTTTGTAGGATGAAGAATTTATATATTAGTTTTATATATGTTTAATTTAGTAAAGTAGAATTAATAATATTGTTCAATAAACTAGTAAGTTTCTTTAAAATGACAGATATCTAAATGAACATAAGGGTGCACCTTGAGTAATTTCCTCTGCTTGGGATTGTGTGAAAAGTTGGCTCTAGACGCAGTGAGCGTCGAGAGGTCTTTCTTACCGGGGTGCTTATCGTGAGAACTAATAGAGGATAGAGCGACGAGGCAATCTTGCGCTAGATAAAGTTGTAATTATAATTACTCACACACCGACATAAACAGGAACCACTGCGCGCTCTTCCCGTCCACAATCGGGCGTAGGGTCACGACAGTGAGCACATTCTGACAAAAGAGTAGATATACAGTAAATAAATATAAATTCGTGGGTGGCAAGATATTGTGTGATTATAGGGAGTATATAGTATAAATAGATCTCTATTTCTATCGCAGAACTCAGATGTGCATCAACAGTGACAGATAGATGACTATGTTTTGATATAAAAGCAGCTATATATATCAGATCTCTTAGTCAGTTAAATTCTTACGCTCCTCTCTCGCTTGGCAATCGTTGGTGAGCGTCTCTAGTCGTCTAGTCATAATGAAAGCCGTATGATGTTTGAACCACCGCTCTTTCGTTTTGCCATTTTTGCCTACGCACCGTGAAGTATGAGATCTCTCACAAAGAAAGTGCTTCGAAAAGCTGGGTTCTTTCTGTGTCGAATTATAATGACCCGACCGATAGAATAATCTTATTTTATATAACAGGTGCATGCTTTCACTACATATTCCGTCCAAACACTGGGATTAGGAGAACTACACGTGATGTCACCGCACATGATGATGTGTAATTACTGGGGTAGTTTCATACTAATCTCTCCGGTCGTCGATAATTATTATTATTTTTAATTTATAGCGCTTCTTCTTTTTAGTCTACTCGGGCGGTGGTATTATAATATTCAACTATATACGTTTTTTCATCTGCTATAGCCAGGTTTCAATCCTCTCCATACAGAGGTAGAAATTTACTCTCAAGGGGTATTATTTTTATCAAATACTTATTAACACTCTAGGCTGTGTAAGTGTAGAGAGGAATGATTATATCATTTATCTTATTAAATTACATTATATATTCCCTGTTAAATTAGTATTTTACTTGTGCGGTAGCTGCCCCTCGATTCTTTGTAACCCTAACGGACGACGGTCAGTGAGCGGTAGGAGCTGATCGTGCTAGTGGTTTACTGTTTTAGTATGGTGAATTTATTTTAACTACAGGACTATTTATTCTTGCGCTCTTCTTTTTAGTCCATTAGTGGCGGTGTGGTCAAACTCATATACTCGACTTTCTACTATCTGCTAGAGTCAGGTTTAATCCATGCAGAGGGAAAATATTTATATATTTACAGGTAGTTTTATTTTTATCAATGTAAATTATCACATATATATTTATATGTCCAGTTTAGCTTAACGCACCGGAACGGGAGCTGTGCAGGAATAAGATGTGTAGAGATCGAGGATGGCGTCTTACTTATAATTCAACTATATTAATATATATAGACGTTTAATGTGGAGTGTCGAAATGAAAAATAATAAAATAAATTCAATATCGTAATGCTCAATAAAACAATAGCTTACAGCTTAAGGAATAAATTTATTTGGAATAACTGGTAGTTATTACTATAGAATGATATTACTATATAAAGAAATGCTAAATTAAGAATACATCAAGGGGTATATTTAATATAGTACTAGAACGTATGGCTAGAAGTAGTCGGTATGGTTCATATCGGCTCCTTTCCGTAGGAAATATACGGGGTAGGAATATTTCTCCCTATCCACTAGCGGGAGTAGGATCTACCGGACTCACTACCCGCTCTTATTTGGCATATTATGGTGTTACTCGGGGGTCTCATCGCCTCATCCATTCGTATATATAGGGTTTGTAAAAATAACGTCTACTCACTTGATGTTTACCCTACGTCGGTCTTGAGCCCCTATTGCTCGTGTATACTATTATACTAAGTATATACTATATATAATTTCGCCCGTAGAACATTGATTAATAATAAAAAATAAAATAAAAAAAAATATAAAAAATAAAAATATAATAAAAAAAAAATAAATCAAATTATAATTTCGACCTAAGATACATTATATTTTATTGTATAGAAGTAATTCTTTCTTACCTGTTACAGATGAAATATTTTTTTTATTGAAATCGAAAATGTTAACCACACTATTTGCATGCTTGTAAATATTAGAGAGTTATAAGATTTAAATTAATTGTCTTTATCACAATAATAATCACTATAATATTATATAATAACATTTATTAATGCTAATGAACAAACTCACAAATAAGTCATTATCAATAGTTATCTCATGCCTTTTAGGTCACTTAAAAATATGAACTTAAAGTCTGGATGATTTGGATATACTCTTCGCTTTACCCATTTTGTATTAGCATACACCGTAAATTCTCTTAATCTATAGGATATTTCTTCTAATTCTCTCATATATATATATTATTACACATATCTAGTTAACTCGTTATGAGTATCTTTGAGAACCATAATATTAAGATTATTATCACTTGAGACGCCATGACTCTCTAAACATGCCCATAATTTTGTATATTACATATATGATATATCGTTATAAGTATAATATATATTATCTTGTAGTCCGCCAAAAAAACATGAAAAAGTGCTTCATGGTTACAATCTTTTCATAAAAATTGGAACACGGCTGATTTAAGACATTTTTATTCAAGTCGTTAGAGACATTCGGGACATAAACAGATACGTGGTGAAAACTTATGATATTGCGACTTGATGTTTTTATGAATATTTTTAAGGTGAGACGATAACATTTGTTCTTTCGCATTCTCTGTCATGTCGTTTTGTGAAGATGCGTCTTTCGACGCACATATTGATGAGTTACTCAGTATCTTCGATAATGTATGTAAATATATTTCATACAAGATCTCAATGTACTTTCTTTATTCTCTCATTCGCGAGTTTCATAACTAATGGTTTCATTTGGGATAAAGCATGTGTGCATATATTGGATAGTCATATGGTTACTTTTTTAAACCTGCAGCATGTTTTGCTGTCCTAGATACTCTTACATACGTGATTATTATCTTTGTGAGGGTGGTTGATAGATTATGATCTCGTAGTGATGCGAGCACAGTACTTATACTCTATATAGGTGCGTTTATGAGATGTTTAGCATCTAACCAACATTCTTTCTGCCTCTCTGTGTGCACTCTCTTTTCTAGTGATGCATGCAGAGATGTAGTTAATATTATGATTCTGGGTTGTACTTGCTCACTAGAAGATTTGTAAGTCTCAATTATGTTTACACGATCAATTATATAGGGATGTTACGTCTGATTTGTACTTATAATAAGCATTTCCTTATTCTCGTACAATAATTTCATTGTGGATCGGTTTGGGTGACAAACCATCTATGAAGAATTAAGTGCTAATATTGACCTCTTCTTGGTGATATATCGTAGGAAAACTGATGTTCCTGTATTACTGCCTTTGTCCATACAGACTGTGCGGCTTATTTGCGCAATAAACTTGGTTCTCTTATCTGGGTAGGATTGTAACCAAAGTGATTTTTTTTTTTGTTCATCCGCCTTCAAGCAGCGAATCATTTATTCTCGGATGAATTGTGGATCATGAGAGCGTATCCACAACCACATATTCGTCTTCACAGTTGATATATTCCCTCTATTCTTTCTATTTTTCTCAGATTATGATAGTAAGCGAGTAAATTATGGTTTTCGTAGTCGTTTGTTCTTTATAAGATTTCTCTCTCTTACATACTACTATGCGCCTAACTCTTCTGAAGATAAGAGCGTTTGCTGGTGATGATAACTATACCCAATGTTATCGTCAATTCTATACTTATACAAATCAGGTGACATGATGTTCGCTTCCTTTTCTTTATATGAGATATATTTTTGGGTGTAAGATAGAAATATATAGCATTCGTGTACTGCTTTATTTGGATTAAATCCAATGTTACTCGGAAGATCCATTTAAAGCGCTTTCAAAAAGAGCACAAAATATATACAAGCTAATATGAGAAGAAAACAAAAAGAAAAAATAAAATAGAGAAAAGCTTGATTTATATCCTTATGAGTTTTTTCTTGTAATTGCAAATTATCTTCGAATTTCTGTAAAATTAACGCTGATTTTCTCACATCTCTTGAACTCATGTATAAGCCTAACGAATATTTTCAGACCCTTAATAGCTAATAAATTACCTAATTCATATTGTTTGTATTTGATTCTTGCAAAATTTAGATAGAAATGCTACCTATTACATAGATTGGATTTTGAAGGACGCAATATTCAATCATCTTGTATTTTACCTAACTTTTACTCAATGGAGATATACTATACTTCCTGATTTAAGCAATCGGTAACATGCGATATTAACTCTAAGGTAATTCATCTTTAATAAATCATTCCTGATAAATTCCAAGTTCAAAGTTCACCCATCGCTCTCCAGTTTCATATGTTGGCTATATTGGTTGATACGAGCAATAAATAAATTCTAGTCAAGATCTTTTTGCTGGCGCGAGTAAGACGTGATGGCAACTCATGGAAATATTTTGTATCAGCTCGTATGTGGAAGACTTGGTCATTATCAAAAGGCACAACTCAGTTAAGGTCCAAGTTTTCGGTTTTCAAATAGTTTGTAAATCACAAACTTGTGAAAAACTAGTTAAAAATATTGAGACAACTTCTATTATTCGCTTATAACGCATCTATAAAAGATTGTTACTCAAATAGACAGTAAGAGTGCACAACTAAATGATATAGAATAGATGTTGTCGATAATATATTCTCACGCAGAACTAAATTTTATTGTGAGTAGAGTCTTTGATAAGCGGCTCTATGCTCATTGATTTAACGATAATATTACTCTTTATAGGCGATGATTTACTCTTCAACTTTTTGTATAGCCAGCCTCTTGGTGTTCCAGTCTGGATCGGAGGTGAATTGTTGGAAGATATATGTTTTTACTCTCGTGTGTGTCCCGTTAAAAAACATATAAATCGATTAAGGACATTCGTTCTTAACTGTAGCTATGGATTTTTCTAGTGTGAGAAGATACTGGAGCTGACTAGGTTTAAATGATTGCAGAGTCAGAATTGGTTTATTTTAGAACGGTGAAGTTGTATTATTAATATAAGGAATGTAGGAAGTGTAGTAGTAGAGAGGTGTCGAATGTGTTTACAAATTTTTGGAAGTTCGTATGTTAATAATAAAAAATGTATTTCAAAGTTTTTTTTAATCTAAATAAAGACTAATTCTATAATTAAGAATGCACAAGTATTTTTGGAACTTAATTGGTATAACGCTATATATATAATATAATAATATATAATACTATAATTTATATTATATTATATATATAATATATAATATATATATATATAAATAATAATATATAATATATATATATATATTATATATATATATATATATATTTTATATATATATATATATATAGTATAGTATTATATCATATAATATAATTATATATTATATATATATTAATATATTTTATATAATATATCTATTATATATATATATATAATAATATATTAATATTTAAAATTATATTACGTCATATAATGTACATAAATCGATTAATAAGGAATTAATATATTTAATAATTATAGGAATATGATAAAGTAAATTATTCTTTTCTGTATCTTAAAAATCCTATTTCTTATAAATTATTTATATAAGTTTTATTTTAATATTAATTAATAATTTATCATTATTTTTAGAATTATTCATCATACAATAAAATTTTGAATATACAGAATTAATGATTTCTATATAAGTGTAATTATATAGGAGGAAATATTATAACTAGGATGCGGAGCCGGAGGAAAGTGTTTGCGAGAGAGAGTGAGAAGAGACAAGCCGACTAATGAGTTGATGAAGAGTACTGAGATAAGAGGTAGTGTAGGGTATGTAGTGAAGGAAGTGAGCGGTTAGAAAGTGTGATAAGAGTAGAGGGTATGCGTCAGTTGGGAGTGAGAGGTTGGGAAAGGAAAAACGCTGTTGTTTTCAGGAAGAAGAGACAGCAAGACGTAGGAAAGAGAGAAGTGAAGAGAAGTGTGATTTAGTATTTGCGATTGTTTGATGTAAATGATAGAGTTAGGTGATGGAGTGTATAGATGTTATAGAAAGACATGATAGATTAATAAGATGATTCAATTCGCAAATAGATAGGTTGTGTTCCTTATATAATATTGTAACGAATAATTTTTGTGCTTTTTAGTTTAACTAGAGGGAGCACATAGTGTTACATTCACCTAAAATTTTTCTTAATGGGCTTTTCCATATAATATGTATACGATTCTCTCTCTGACCATTTATGCTATGTTCCTGGGAATTTCAATGAATATTTGTTGTTTGTTGTGATTAGAAATATCGAAGCCCTTAATACGTTTCGCTTTACAGATATAATTTTTATCATTCTTAGTTTTAATAATGAGATACTTAGCCCCAAGATTCGCAACTTGTTCAAAAGACCAGTGTGAGTGTAATATATACTTTTTATAAGGAATTCAAGGCAGCTGAAGTTACTGTAAATAAATCTGACAATTGTTTAAGAACGGTGCAAAGACTCTTATTTTTGCTCATAATTATAGAACAGGTAAATATCTGATAATTTGGCCTAACTGAGATAATAGTATTATTGATGTATGCTATGAGCAGTTAAGCTTAAAAAGCAGTTACCTGTTATGCCCTAGCTCCTTCAGCTTAGTCATTAGTATAAGATATCTTATCATAGTCTATGAGTTTGACATAGCACGTGTTATTTTGGGCAACTATCGTAACCGAATATACCGACACCAAGCTGTAGAGCACTGAGACCGGCACCGTAACTCCATACGAGTTTATTTGACTTGGTCGCAGCGCACCGTACGCTCACGATTCTATGGTTTAGGACGCCTGACCCGCACAGTATTAATAGTTTGGCTACTGATATTACCTCCATGACGCACCCGCTATTTCTTATTATGCTATACTGTGAATGATACTAAACTTGAGTGAGTGATTGGTTAAGGAATTAAAGAAGGAGTAACAAGATATGATATTTTCTTATCAACTATTTTAATTATATACTTACTTACAACATATATAATTATTCCATTTAATATTATTATAATATTTTATATATATATTATATATATTTATAATATTATTATATATATTATATATATATATTATATCTATATTATATCTATATATATATATATATTATAATTAATATATATATATATATATATATATTATAAATATATATATATATATATATATAATATTATATATTATATTATATAATATATATATATATTTATATATATTAATAATATATATATATAATTATAATTAAGTATATATACTTGATCCTGTAGATATTTTTAAGAATTAATCAGACAATTTTTACTATAATTATAATATATATTAATAATATAAATATATATTATTATATTCATTAATATATTATTATATTATATATATGATATATTATATTAATATTATATTATTAATATATATACTATATTATTATATTTATATAATTAATATATAATAATATAAATATTATATAATAATATATATATATATATAATTATATATATATATTAAGTTATATATATTTATTATACTATATATAGTATATCTACTTGATATGATTTGTTATAATTCTCTAGTATAATCTGCTAATTTATTTATCATAATAATTATATACATATATATAATATATATATATATTAATTATATATATATATATATATTAATATATTATTAATAATATATCTATACTTAATATTATTATTATATATATATTATATATATATATTATTATATTAATATATCATTATATTATTATATTTTATTATATATATATTATATTATATATCTATATTTATATATATCCTGTAGATATTTTAGATACTAAATATATTACATTATTCATATTAATATATAATATATATTATTATTTATATATATATAATATATAATATATATATTATAGTATATATAATATATAATATATATATAATTATATATATATATATATATATATATAATATATATAATATATATATATTATATATATATTAATATATATAATATATATATATATAATTAGAGTGATCTAGACTTTATAGAGTATTTCAGTTATTAAAGAGAATTTTTGATTTGAAATTCATATAAATATTATTATTTAACTATTTTCGATTAAGTCTTGTTCATTCGATCGGTTATTAGATCGCCGGTTTTTGAGAATAGTCTTTCATGTTTCACTACGATGTTGCTGTGCTGGGATGATTTTCATCAGTGCAGAGAAAGAATAACTATTAGCTACATTACAACGGGTACAGGTTCACGTCCAATTTGGATATAAGTCTATTTTTCTCTTCTCTCGCATAATATGATTAATCAGTAATCGAAAATCATAATTGTCTTATATTGGTGTTTGCTTATTATGAATAAATTTATATTCTTGTAAGTTACGAAAGATTTTATTATATGAAATATATATATATGAATTCTAAGATGATTACATTAACGACAGAGCTAATCTAGTAGACTTTGTAAAATATATTTTGTACAAAAACATTCTTGAGATAACGTAATGTTCTTATAGAATTAAAATATAATAATAGATTATGAGCTCAAGTTTTTACATGACGATACAATGGATCTTAGATTCGCTTTTAGTAGATTATGATTTGTGATATACTACTTATTACAAGTAAAATACGTTTCGGCGAATTGTTCATATTTTCTTAAAAAAGTTATCTATACCAATAATTAATATTTTATCAATTCAAACTCTTAATGATATTTTTTCTTAAATCTTTGGGTCCAAGTATGTTTGACATGAAGACAATGGCGGTTTTGAATCTCGTAGGTTGGATTAGTCTTTGATTACTTCATTTTGATTTGTTATTTTAAGTCTCTTTTTCTTGTTTTCTTGCAATATATTCTTCCTATTTGCTTGATATGAGATGCTTTTAGCATTTAATATAAAGTTTGGATACAAATTATGGGAGATGTAGGTATATTTATCTTCTCATCAGTGTATTATCAATTTGACCGATGCCTTCCTCTTGCCCCAGGCCTCTACATGAATTTCCTTTTGCAATTCTCAAATAAAATATATTTTTTTCAATTTGACTATTATATACATATATTTGGAATTTTTAACTTCAAAGCTGCAATTTCTAACTGCTCTGCTTGACTGAAGTTCGTCTGATCCATTATGTTTTGACTATCATCTTGTTTTTTACACACATATCTACGTACATTTTGTTGAATTTATGTGAAGTTTCATTTTTTTTCTTGAACTTATAGATTTGCTTTGTAGTCATTCAAATTTATTGGAAATCTTTTTTGAATAATGTTCTCTCGCAAATTAATTTCGAACTTTATATATTAAATCGCTTTGATGTAGAATGTTGAATTTTGTTGGTTTGGCAAATATGGGAATCAATACATTAATAAAGGATATTTATGAGTTATAGTGCCCCTCTAATGCAAAGGTAATTTTCTTTATCTGTGATATTTGATGACATTGCTTTAATACTTTGTGATCATTATATTGTACAGAGACAAGTGGCTGGAGAGTGCATTACGCTAAAGTTAAGGTTTGAACATCTCTTCTTGATATATGTGACGTTCTGTATCATCATTGTATGCGTTTCTCTAATTTGGATATATGCATCCTTCTTTTTTTGAATTCTCAATAGCAACATCATTGCAATTTTCGAGTTAATCAATTAGTGTGAAGTTGGTTATCTTAAAAATGCGTTTTTGTGACTTTTGGTGGGCATGTCCATAAATGCTTGATCATTGTATCACTTTTAATGTGATTTAATTCTACCATTCTTTTCGGATGCTATGTAACAATACTATTGTTTGAAATTTTTGTTCGTCATGTCGATACGTATCATTACAAATTTATAGAAGTGAATTTGTATGACATAGATTTGCGTCTTATTCTAGATTGTCCGGCCTTGATATTTTCAATAGGCATCTGAGAATATTTAAGATTTCTCGTAATTATACTATTTTGTGGTACTCCTTTATATACTTTATGTATATACATATAATATATTATATATATATATATATTATATCTATATATATATATATATATTATAATATTATAAGATAATATATACTTATACCTCACTATAGATTCTTCTTTCAATATATAGCTTTATTACCTTGTGCTAGACTTATAGTAACGGGGAGACGTGTGACCCAGTTTAGGACGATCGGATTTTAATAGAATTTTCTTCACTCAGTGGGTCGTACTTCTATTAGTGTACATGTTTTCATACGATGATTAGGAGTGTAAATTGGAATTAATATTTTTTTTTTAGTTTTGGCTTGTTCGATTTTATGATATATTCTCGTGTTTTGGGAATGTGTTCGGATCTTAAAAATTTAAAGAGGAATGAACTCGTTATAAACTAGTTTAGCAGTATACCTAATCTAGATCATACTGCTGTATATTTTTATTATAATGCGTACTTATAATCGTAAGTTGCTGAGATATAATTCCGTAATTTTGTGTTTTTCTTTCTATATTTTTACCCCTAGTATCAGTATTAGTATGTCACCTCAAATTGCCCCCAATTATAATATGTTTTTTGGCCAGCACAAATTTCTGCTGCATGGTGTCTTATATTTTTTTTTTAAATTCAGAAGTCGTTGTTTGTGTCTATTCGTTACTATCATATATATTATGCTATATCTGTGGTAATAATATTATTATTTGTTAAATATCTCCTCTATCCCCCTAAACTTATATAATTGTGTTTTCATTGAATCTTTTATATTTTATCTTATTAAATTATATTTTAATTATATATATCTATTTTTATAAGTATTTCTTTATATTTTAATTTATTTATTTTCTAACTTATATATATTTTTGTAATATATTATCTATCATTTAACATAAATTAATTACATACTATATGGGAATAATTTCTTACGCCACAGGTTGATACTGAAATAATTAATAATGTTTCTTATTCAAGCAATAACTTTGATATTATAAAAGGAAGAATTATTGAGGAGTGGAATTGAGATATTTTGGTAAAGTAATTAATAATTTATTATATATTATTTATTGCTTTATTATCGACTTTAAATATCTCAAATATTTCATATATTTACATATATTATAAATTCTATTGGATGTTGTATAAAATCAGCTGAGTATTTCTTATAATTATGCTAATCATTTAAAGTAGTGACTTTCAAATATTATATATTTTAATTTAAAAAACAAATTTTCCTAAGTTTTCGTGAATTAAGGAACATAAACTATACAAATCTTAAAAATCATAGATTATAGTGTACGCTAAAAAAATAATAATCCACATTTCGCCTGGAGAACATCATGTTACGTATCATAGGATGCTTTTTAACTGTGAATTTTTTTTTGATAATTGACGTTTCTTCCGTTTCCGTGTTTGGCGTTAAGTTGTCTTGTCATATATCTATTTTATATATACTTTTTATTTTGGGTTGGGATATATTATATATAGTCGTATATATATATATATTTTCTTCTATCTCTTATACTTAAACTACTATATTAGGGTTATATATTGAATATGTATATATGTATATATTATATATATATATATATATATATTATATATAATATTATAAAGTTAACATAACTTTAAGAATGATTTTATATTTTACTCAGACAAAAATAATTCAGATACTAAATCTTACAAAAAAGAGGAGGTTCTATCGATCGAATATGACTCATGTTTTTCCCCCCCAAAAAGCGCCACATTCCACAATAGCTTGATCAAGTTGATTTTTTCCTTATGGAATTAATCATCACTGTTTTTTTCCCTTTTGAATCAGAATGTTTTAAAATAAGATACATTAGAACGTTATTTCATTTTTTAATTTCTTTTCTAATTCTCTTGTTAAGTGGTATATGATTTCGTCTTAATCCTTCTTAAATTGAAAGGTTTTTATTGATTAGAAAAAAAAACGGCAGTAAGTTTTAATATTTCCTCGTTTTTCTATGGGAGTCGAAAAAAGTTTTCCATTTGTAATGTTCTGGGCAAAGTATTTTGTGCTTTTCTGAACAGAGTCAGCACATGAGGTTGAAGGTACTTCCATAGTGGATGGTACTTCGTTCAAGTCTGAGGCACTTGAAGACGCATTTTATTTCTTACATTTACGTTTGATTATTTTGATAGGCCTATATTTTTATCAACGTGTTTTTTTTTTCTTAAAAAGTTAAAATCATATCATTATATTTATTATTACATATTATATATATATATTATATATATATATATATATATATATATATATATTATAATATATTATATATATATATATTATATATTAAATATAATAATTTATATATATATATATATATATATATATTACTAAATAATAAATAAATATATATAGGGCATAATATATCTATATATTATATATATATATATATATATATATATATATATAAATATATATATATATATAGTTATATATAATATATTTATAAACGCTTCTAACTTTCGTCGAAATTGTATGAATCGTATGGGTAAGTGGAATGTCAGAGGAATAAATGTTGAGGAGAGAAGGAGAGGGTGTGGGATGTATTTAGAAAGGGAATTTGATTTGCTCGCTGTGACTGAGACAAGATGAAAGGAAAAGGTGAAATTTAGTGGTGTGATGTGGAATGTGTGCGTGCTGGTGTGGAAGAGAATGAGAGAGGAAGAGAAGGAGTTGCAATTTTTGTGAGTGACTTTTGGCACAGAGCTATGGTGAATTTGATTGTGTGAGTCTAGAATTCTATGGTTAATTTAAGTTTGAAAGGTTAAGGTATGTGTGGATTGTGACGTATGGTCTATTTGAGGGAAACGTTGAAGAGAGTAGATTTTTGGGATATCTGAATGATGTTTGGATGTGAGTAGGAGCTTCAGATTTGATTGTTTGGGGAACTGAATGGTTGGATAGGTTGATGCAAAGGGATGGTAATAAAGGTGGTTTTTGGGTTGGGGAGAACTGGGATGGTAGGAAGGTGATTGATTTCTGTGAAGGAGATGCCGAAGTATGTGTAGTACAGTGACTTTCTTTACACAAGAGTATCATAAGTATATAGAGTTGGTGTAGTAGAGATGGTATCGAAGTGAAAGTTATGATTGATTTAGTGTTGGTGAAGAAGAGATGTTGAATATGTGTTGGATGGTTAAATCAGTTAGGGGTTTAGGAATGGGATTAATCGGATCATTATGTTTGTTCTATGTAACATTAAGTTAGTGGGGGCTTAGGTGGAGAGGAAGGTGAGACGAAAGGAAGTAGGTAAAATAGAGTGAGAAGTTAAGTGTGCAAGGTGATAAGAAGGATAAGTCTGTAAGAGCGCTCGCTAGTAAAACGTTTGAATGAAAAAGTTGATACTGAGCAAATTGGGGGCAAATGAGGAAGCAAGTTGTTGTAGGTGACAGGGATGTGTGGGATGTGCTAAAAGTTAGGAAGTAAGACTGTTAACAGCGAATGTGGAATGAAGAGGTGATGAAGCGGTTAAAGGTAAAAGAAACGTGGTGAATGTTAAAAGCAATGATAGTTTCAATAAGAAAGATGCTGGAATTATATATGGAGGAAAAAAGAAATACTAAAGGTGTATACGTAGGAGAAGAAAGTAAATGAATCGTTTGGAAGGAGGAGTACAAGGCATACAAGGAAATAGAAGCTCTTCTGGAAGGAAGCGCGAAAAGGTTAAGAATGAGAATAGGGGAAGTTTGCTTTAAGAATAGATGAAATAGGGATGGTGCTTTTGTCACTGATGAAATGGATGTGAAGGGGAGTTGGAAAGTAACATTCGAACATCTGACAATATTAGTAATGATGAGGTGTTAGTGAATGTGTGCGGTTTTGATGTTGCAGAAGGAATAGGTTTTGGGGATGAGGTTATTAGTTAAGGAGGAGTAAGTGGGTAGAGTAAGAAAGTTGAAGATGGTAAATCTGCGGTATAGATGAATTACTAGTGCAATGATCAAGAGCGGAGAGATGGTGGTGATTGATTGGATTTGAAGTTGTGTAACTATATAAGCGTTTATGGAGGGTATAGTTCCAAGGGATTGGAGAGAGCGGTAAATAGTAAACTTGTATAAGGGTAAGGGAGAAAGGGGATACTGTGATATTGAATCGGGGATAAGTTATTGAGTGTTTAGGTAGGTATATGCTGGTATTTTTGGTCGAAAGAGTTGGCGTCGAGTGATGAGGAATGATTGGGATAGAAAGGTGGCGTTTAGGAGTGGTAAGGATGTGTGGATCAAATTTCTTTACATTGAAAAAATGATTGAGAAAATGAGGGAGACAAAATATATTATATTTATGTTTTATGGATTTTTGCAACAGGCGTTATGATAGAGTTAATGGGAAGCTTTATGGAGGTGTTAGTGATATATGTGTTGGTGGTAGGCTGTCTGAAGTGGAATCAAAAAGTATGTATGAGATAGTGGAAGGCGTGTGTAAGAATAAATGGGTGTCAATGGTGATTGTTTAGGGATTATAGCGGAGTAAGACGGGTTGTGTTATGTCTCTTGGTTTTCAATTTGTATTATGGATGGGGTTAATGAAAAGAATTAGAGGTAGGGGTGGAGGAAATGGTGTTAGAATGGTGAAGAATGGAGTTGAGTGGAGGTGCCCTACCTATATTATATGCGATTGATTTGGTTCTGTGTGGCGAACTGAAGAAGAGTTTGAGAGTATTGATATGAGAGATTTGCAGGGTGTGTGGAAAGGAGGGCTTGAAAGTAAAACGTGGATGAAGAGTAAGGTTATGGTTGTGAAGTCGAGGACATCCCCTCATGTGAAGTTATGCTTAGATGGTGGCAGCTAGAAAAATGTCTAGTTTATAATATTTAGGGTATATGTTTGATGAGAAGGGAACGTGAGAGTGCAGAGTGTAATAGGAAGGTTGTGAATGGCAGGAGGTGCCTGGTGCACTTAAATGTTGGTGAATGCAAAGGGACTAAGTCTTGAGTGTGCTAGGGTCTTACATGAGGGTAATGTTGTTACCTGTGTTCTGTTGGTAGTGAGCTATGGTTGGAATAAGAAGTATAGATCTAAAGTTCAATGTGTTAGATGGACAATCTTATGGGGTGGCTAGGTGTGAGAAGAATTGATAAAGAGAGGAATGAACGTTTAGAGAGTGGTGTGGTGTGAAGAAGGGTAAATGAGAGAATAAAGTGAAAATTGTTGAGATGGTTTGGTCGATCATGGGATGATGATGATAGTAGGTTGGTTTAACGGGATTATAGTGGTGAGTGTGTTGGGAACGGACAGGCGAAGAGAAAGTGGTTGAGTCGGTGAACGAATGTTGAATGGAGGAGAGAAATGTGGTTTGGCAGAGCGAGAATAAAGGTGCATGATAGAGAGAATGGCGGTGGTTTTGTATGGGGGATGGTTGTGGCACCTGGGCAGGGATGAGCCTTCATTGAGATTTATCCATAGTGAGGTCCGTCGGGTCCCATGATGCTCCTACGGGTGGATTTTTCTGTCTGTGAGCGCTCCCACTATTAATCGGTAGCAGAGGGGCGGAGGCTGGGCTTTCTTTTCGCCGTTTGTCATGTTCTCAACTGATTTTCTTTTCCGATGCTTGTACAGCAGCTTACACCAATCTTGGGGCAAAGAGGAAGGTGAAGAAGAAGAAAGAAAGAATATATATATATATATATATATATATATATATTATTAAATATATATATATATATATATATATATATATATATATATATCTATATATATATATATATATACTACTAGTAGAATTTTTAAATTGAAATCGGAAAGCCAGCCCCGCGCACCGCCCGCACCAAGATTCGCACGGCGCACCGCACCGCATAAAAGCTTCGCACAGCGCACCGCACGCACCAGTAACTAAAAAATTTCGCACGCGCGCACCGCACCGCACCGACATTTACAGCTCGCACCGCGCCACCGCCCGCACGCACGTGCGTTTGCAACCCTACTTCATACGACTTGAGATTCAGACTTATTAGTTTATATCAAAAATAAATGTGGTGATCAGCTGAATGAGCCAGCGATAATGAGCTTACAGTAGTCACGCACAGTAGTCAGGTATCAGTAGTGATGGGGTTGGGGAGTGAGACTGTGGGTTAGTGATCAAAAGTTTGTATTCAAGCCCAAATATTAATTTAGCCATTCCCTCATCTCCTTCATTTATCAATCTTGTATATATTAATTTAATATTTTTTTTCATTTATGTTTATTCAGTCACTATTGAGTTTTGGCATTCCTTCAATCCATTCAACACGATCCTCTTAATATTTAAAGTTAATTATAAAATATGATTTAATTGATACACGTAAAATATACATAGTTAAATTAGAAAGTAGAAGCATACAAACAGCAGTCTGCAGGACTACACCTACTTGTAAATTGTAACGAAACAAACTGAATAAAATATGAGAGGTAGTTTCCTTGCTATTTGATAATATAATGGAATATTTGTTTATTTCAATATCCTTTTTGAAAATGAAAATATTCAAGTGAAATATCGAGAAGAGCTCTGATTGAAGGCGAAGAGGCTGCTGACGAAGAAACTGATAAAACTGAAAAAACCGAAAAAAAGGAAAAAGCCGACTTTGAGAAAAACGGTTTTTTCCCACTCTAAGCTGGTATAGGAAGCCTATGGGATTTCTTGAAACTTTAAGAGGTTGTCGTTCCTAAGGAGGTCAGGTAATTTTTTTTTATATATTTACTTTTTTTTAGCATTTATCTGTGATTTATAAAATAGTGATGCCGGATTCTGTTACTACTATATATATATATATATATATAATATATATATATATATTTTATATATATATTATATATATTATATATATATATTATATTTTTATTTATATATATTATTATATATATTATATATACTATATATATATAATTTATATACTTATATATATAATATATTAGTATTTTTATTATATATATATATATATATATAGTATATATATATTTATTATAATATCTATATATATATATATATATATAATATATATAATATAATATTATAGTAATATGACTTTTCAACCCACCACCACCCACTTCGCCTTCAACTTTTTCTACTTTATTAACTTTCTTTTCACAAAAACCGATTCGTCAACCTCAATGATTTTCTGTGGGCCGCCTATCTTTTTTCTAGAATTTAGTACTTCTGTCACACTCACTTCTCTGCAAAATTAAACCAGTCCACCACAGTATTTCTTGAAATGCCTAACATGTAACAAACATGTGTCGCACTTACATCATTTACAAAAAAAAAAAAAAAATTAATTTTAATACATTTACATAGCTTGAGATACGCTTGATATAAAAGTGTCTTTTTGGACCATAACTATCCTTTTACTCACATTTTTTACATATAAAATAAAACACATTTCGTTTATATATTTACATTTTTTATTACAGTTAATACATTTATAACTTAATATTAACTTGAAGTGCTGTAAAAATCCTAAGAGCTTATAATCATTAGAGCATATTCTACATCATCAATACATTGTTTTTTAAAATAAACACACACATCTTTACATTGTACGTTCCCAATTATCACTAATGTAAATTTTATCCCCCACTAATCGTATATTTGACAATATACAATCCATCTTCTTCAAAATAATTCGAATACCTTGTCAGACTACATTTTCAATAGATCATTTATTAATTATTAATTAAATCAAATTTTTATAAATTGAAAAGACGATATTTTATATATTAATAAAATACAAAATTATAATTCTTGTTTAAAATAACTCATTCATTTGTTAAATTTTTCGTAAATCTTAACATTCCCCATATATAATATCATATATTTATATATATATATATTATATATATATTATAATATATCTAATACTATATATATATTATATATAATATAATTATATATATTATATATATAAATTATATTATTATATATATATATATATTATATATCATTTTAGTATTATTATTTATCCTAACATGAACGTGTCCGCATGGATGCGGGTGGTGTGTTCGCAGAATGTAATGTATAATATACTCTGGACGTTCATGGGAGTGTGAAATGGCAGAAGAGGGTTTTCCAGCCTCAATAGCATGCGAAGATAATCTCATTATTCGCTACGATGCGTCGAAATCTCCACACTACAGAAAATTACTCTACAAACTAGCTTTATTTATAAGTCATTAATTATGTTATTCCTTCATTTATGTAAAATGAAATGATGAGATATTTTGGCCGCTCCATCAGCTATAATTTCGGGAAATGAATTATTTTTTATTGTTTCATAAATGTTCAAATATTCTAAAAAAGACATGGATTAAATTTGTCTGTTCTCCGTCTGAAGTCCGATAAAAAAATTAGTAATCTTTTATTTGGTTGATCTTAATTTTTAATTTTTGATTCAATAAAATTTTAAAACGTTTTATGTTGGTTTTGACAAATTTTATTTCTTATTTCTAAATAATTTTCTGGCCTCAACACACGCAGAGCATCTTTCCTCAGGCCTTTGGTACTCAGCTTTATGGGATGGAAACCGGGTGCTTTAAAACTACGTTTGAAGCTTTTTTTTGGGGACGTGGGATGGGCCTAAGTGTTAGAGCATCGTTGTTGTTAAGCTCTAACGCGAGTCCAACGTTCGAATCCGCTGACGAGAGTAAAATTATTCTGTGATCATTCATTTAAATATTAATATATAATATCATATATATATTATATATATATATATTATATATCTTATTAATATATATATAGTATATATAATTATATATTATATATATATCTTATATATATATATATATATATTAGCTGACCCTTGTTTTCCAAAAAAAAAAATTCTCACCCCCACTCCTAAACTACTGTTCTTCATTATAAATTAATGTATACCAAGTTTTATAACATCATTTTAATATTAAGTGAACCCTTATTTAAGATAAATATTTAAAGAAGCTCAAATTAATAAAATATTTTTGAAAAAAAGTTTGCAAATGAAAATGATGAGTGAAATTTATTTTTCTTTATTGATTTAATGGTATAATTTATAATTAATGCACAATATATTTGTAATTTAATAAAAAATAGTTTTATAGCATTACTGATTATAATTTAAAATGATGAAGCCAGGGTTGCTGTGCTTACATCTGGGAAACGTTTACGGTAAGACAAAACTTGTATTATATAATTTTTCTGCTCTTCATTTTTGGTTAATGTTTACTATCATACTCCTCCTGAATTACTTAATCTCTTTCGGCGGCATCGTTAACTGCTTTTATTTTTTTTTAGAGTATCTAGACAATGGTTGTACTGTTCATTTATTTCCCAAGTTTGTGGAGTGTTGATATAGGAAATTTGGAAGGTGATTTCTTTTACAAAAAATAGTTTTGAAATTTTTCTATATTAATCAGAATTTGGCGAGAAATTCCCGGTTTTTTTTTTCAAAATTTATTTGGTTGGTTTCAAACTAATTTTTAAATTTTTTTAGTAAATGCAAATATAATAATTAACTTTAATAGAATATATGGTAATTTTGATTGTTTTAAATTTGACTTTTTTTATATTAACTTTTAAAACTCTTAATGTATTTTTAATTAATGTACGAAAACATGTGAAAAGATTAAGGGCTGTTTTATAATACGCTTTTCTCTTCCTTTCGTCAAGTGTCCCTTCAGAATCCTCCTTAGCATTTAAATTTATGAACGATTCTTGAGAAATTTTTTATGTAAGAAACCCTTGACGTCGCAAATCTTGGCGAAATTTCTTCCTTAGTCAAGGTAGCTCTAACCAACCTTGAACAATTTTAAGATTTTGTTTTCCGAGTGGCAGCCATTTTTTTTTTATTGTACAATTTGTCGCTATTATTATTTAATTTATTTCATATTTGTTGGCATTATTATGTAAATGATTTTGTCAATCATATACTTTCGGTGTAAGAAAAACCACAGAAAAACCCATAAATAGGCCAACAGAGAGAATAGGCCGCGTGCAACTTGCGACAGGGTCCTAACTTTACTGTCACTGAACAGATGAGAATTTTATAATTTGTCATTTTTTCGTAGCTAGGCTAGTTAGCCTCGGGCTATGCCTGATCAAAGCACTGATAATAAGTGAAGCACAGTCTTAAATTCTCCATAGTATTTTTTACGCGTTTAGATTTTTCATTGATTTTTTTTTATAATATTTCTATGTAAATTTATATATACATTACATTACATAAATTAATATATAATATACTTTTATTTTGTTCTATTTCATTTACTTTGTGATCATTGGTTATTGGTCTCTGACGTCATGAAATATGATGAAGTTTTTCCTTAAAAACATGTCTTCGATAAGTAGCTCGAATAAGAAAGGGTGTTTTATAAATACGCAATTTTTTAAAGATTCTTTTGCAGTGAAGGAATGCTTATCTGAGGCTATCTTTACGGAAAGTCAAGACGTTTATCAAAGTTGATTCATAAATACGGGCCTAAGGGCAGTATTTATATTCCGGCCTTTTCTCTTCTTTTCGTCAAGTTCCCGTGAGAACAGCTTAACGCAAAAAATATTTGAAGAACGATCCTTGAAATTTTTTATGTAAGGAACCTTGACGTCGCAAAATATGGCGAAATTTCTTCAGTAGTCAACCACTCAGCACCTGGAATATCTTAAGATTTTGTTTTCCGAGGGGCAGCCATCTTGTTTTTTTTATTGTACATTTTTATATTTTATTATTTAATTTGTATCATTTTTTGCCATTTATTATGTAAAAGATTTTTTGTCAAATATTATATTTGTTAAATATTACAAAACCACATAAATAGGCTCACACCAGAGGAATAGGCAGCGTGCAACTTGCGACTGGTCTTAACTTTAGTGTAAGGAGCAGATGATATTTTTATTTATCATAATTTATAAGCTAGTCTTCAATATATTAATGTTATGCATTAATTAATGGACATTAGATTGTGATAAGTAAACATCAGAAAGGTCGAAAATATTAGATTATTTCATATATTTTTTGAATTTTAAGTTTGTATGTTAAGAAACGTATATGATATAATATCATTTATTTTGTCCTAGTTTCCTTTAGCTTTGTGTCATGGTTTGGTCTCTGACGTCATGAAATATGATGACGTTTTTTCCTTGAAACTGTCTTCGATAAGTAATCCCGAATAAGGAAAGGTGGTTTATAATACAATTTTTTGTTAAGATTCTTCATTGGGGGGTGAAAGGAATGCTTATCTGAGGCTACTTTTACGGAAAGTCATCAAATTTCAATCTGGAATCATAAATACGGGCCATATTAGGGCATATTTATTTCCGGCCTTTTCTCTTCTTTTCGTCAAGTTCCCTTCAGAATCCTCCCTTTACGTAAATTCAAATTTATGAACGTCTTGAAAGAAATTTTTTATGTAGGAACCCTTGAGTCGAAATACTTGGCGAAATCTTTCCTTAGTCAGGTAGCTTCTGAACCAACTTAACTATTCTTAAGTTTTGGTTTTCGAGCGCAGACCATCTTGTTTTTTTATTGTACAATTTGTCGCTATTATTTTTAATTTATTATCTCTTGTGCTTTATTAATGTAAATGATATTTGTCAATATATACTTTGTGTAAAACAATTATCCAACAATATTAGGCTCAACAGAGAAATAGTGCAGCGTGCACTGCGACTGGGTTCTTACTTTAAGTGTAAGGAGCAGATGATATTTTTAAATAATTTATCATAATTTCGTAGCTAGTCTACGTTCAGCCTCGGCTATGCCGATCAAAGCAACTGGAACTAATAAATGTGACAACCCATCTTCAGAGACTAGCTCATTAGGGTTTAGATTATTTCATATTTTTTTTTTTTTTAATATTTCTATAATTTCATACATAAATTAATATATAAGTATAATTTTATTTTGTCTAAGTTTCTTACTTTGTGTTCAATGGTTTTGGATCTCTGAGTAATGAATATTGATAGTTTTTCCTTGAAACTGTCTTCGATAAGTAAATCCGGAATAAAGGAAAGGGTTTAAATAATAGCCAAATTTTTTTTAAGATTCTATGCAGTGGAGAAATGCTAATCGAGGCTACTTTACGAAGTCAGACGTTTTTCAAAGTTGAGTTCATAAATACGGGCCTTAAATTAATAAAAATAAATCGTCAACGAAACTTCGTGCAAAAAGCAAAATTTCAGGTGAATGAGTAAGGGAAATTGGAATATATCGATATTTTAACTTGTAGTCTTTATGTACCATGCTTAAAATTTCTTATAAGAAAGGCATAAATAAATGTTAAATCTTGTAGACGACGTGGAGAGAATGTTGAAATTTAGTATAATGACTATTGTAGTCATATTGTGTCTTTATAAGTTAAATAGTATTATATATATAGTATATATATATATATATTATTTATATATCTATATATATAATATTTATATAATATATTATATTATTTTATAATATATATATAATGGTGATATTTGGTTTAGAGCGACACTATCATGATCCATCTAAAACTACAATAGTTACAGGAAAAGGAATACATTGTTGGAATCCTGCAAATTTTTTTCGAAAATAACAAAAAAAAAGAAAAAATCATATCTCAAAACTACAATAGCTACGCGAAAAGGAATCATTTCTTGGAATCCTTGAGTAAAATTTATTAGAAAATGTAAAAGTAAAAATGAAATAATAATAAAATAATATTGGCTATTTTTTTTAGGAGAGGGACATATATATATATATATATATAATATACTTATTTTTATTTATTACCGGCATGTAGGGGGCTCGCGCCGACGGGAACACAGGGGGGACGTTTTCATACCCGTAGGGGAGGGGCGGAGACCCCCGCGACACAAATACCAAAGGCGGGGGTTCCGGAGACCTCCCCGGAGGGGGGGGAATTAGTCTACCGTAGTCCCCGCGAAGGCACGAGAGAGCCGACCTCTGCATGGTGCGTAACTTGGGTATTCTTAGTAAAAAAAAAAAAAGCAAAATTAATAGAAAGTTTATTTATTTAAAGAGTAACCATAAAAGGTCTCTAATAGGCTCTCTAATATATTACTATATTATTAGCAATAATATTTTTTTATTTTTTTTATAATTTTCCTATTAAAAATTTTACCAGGATTCCAAACACATGTATTTCCTTTTCGCTGAAGCTATATGTAGCTGTCTGAGATTTTTATTTATTTTTTTTTTTTTTAGTATTTTTTTATTTTTTATTAAATATCATTTCCGCCTAAATTGGATCATTCCAGCATGTTATCTTTACTGTGGCATTGTAGTTTTGAGATTGATTTGAGATAGTTTTGTGCTCTCAACAATTTCACACAACCAAATATATATATTATATTATATTATTAATATATATTATATTTATATATTCTCTATAATATATATAATATATATACTATATTTATTTATTAATTATATATATTATCTTAAATATTTATCTACTTAGTTAATATATTATATAATACGTATTTTGTAAAGTCTAGGAAGATGAAAGTTAAAGGAATGAACTATTATTTTGAGAAATTTTAATTTTAATTGTTTTTGGTAAATAACAAAATTAATATTTTCTGAAAATGAGCTTCACTGATATTTCTATATATATATATATATTATATATATTATATAATATATAATATATAATATTTATAAATATATATTATATATTATTAAAATTTAAAAATATATTATATATATATTGTAATATTATACTATATAATCATATTATATATCATGTGTAGTATTATATATATATTATATATTAATATAATTTATATATATATATATATATTATATATATTATATATATAATATTAATATATTATTGAACACGGCCTATTTTACTTAAATATAATAATATTATAATATATAGATATGTTGATAAACAAAATTATATAATCATAATAAATAAATAAATAAGAATAATGAGAATATAGAAATAGAATTATACTGACGAATGCTGGCAGTTCAAGAAGTTTTATTTTTCTTCTTTGAAGTTTCTGTACCAGATGAAAGTAGAAAGGTAGCCAAGAAAGAATTTTTTGATCTTCCCCTCTTAGGTATTTGCATTTAATCTGTATGAAAGTGAAGTTGTAATTAATGTTAACAAAGGGGTTACTAATTAAAAGTGCATTAAGGGGACTTTCATAAATAGACCCCATCTTTTTTGAAGGCAAATAAATTTTTCCCATTTTTTTTTTTATTTAAATTACAGATATTATAATGCAATTATCGTGTAATTGATTGGTAAAAATGAAAATGGTTTTTAGATAAAGAAAGCTAGGAAAAAAGATATATACATTAGAATTCAGTCAAACTTGCAAATTCAGGTTCAGGTAAAAATGTTTTTATTTTTATAGACATTTTTTGTTTTTGTTTTGCAATTTCCAAGTCCAGTTTTACTCGGTAAAATAGGTGAAGTCGATAGTGGGCCGGGAGCTTGAGCCGGAGCCGGAGTCGGAGATGGGGGTGGATCCTGGGTATATTTATCAAGATTTTTTTTTTTAGGTAAAAAAATTGTTCCTAAAAGAATACTGGATCATTTTTCAAATGTGGAGAACTAGTTGGAAACGGACCGAGCGGAGCCGGCTGGGAGCCGGAGTCGGAGTCGGATACACATTCGATAAAATATAATTTTTTTCATAAATAACTGTCTTCAAATCACAGATATAGTACAATAGGCGTGCTGACAATTTTCAAATAGTGTTAGAAACGGAGCCGGAGCCGGGCGGAGCCGGAGCTGGGCCCGGAGCCGGACCCGAGGTTTAAGTGTTTTTCAAGAATATTTTTTAGGGGAAAAATATATTGCCAAAAAAAGCACTGGACAATTTTCAAATAGTGCAAAGAAACCTTAGCCGGACCGGAGCGGAGCCTGGGCATAATTTTTTTTTTTTCAAGAAATTTTTTTAGGTAAAAATATATACCAAAGAGGTGCTGGGCATTTTCAAAATAGTGCGAAACCTATTCGGAGCCGGAGCCGAAGCCGAGCGGAGATGGAGGTGATCCTGGTATATTTTGTTATCAAGAATATTTTTCTGGTAAAAATTTATTAAAGAAGTGCTGACGCAATTTTCATATCAGTTGGAGCGGGAGCCGAGCAGGAGCCGGAGCAGGATCGGGAGCCGGAGCCGACCTTGGGGCTATAATTTTTCAAAAACATTTTTTAGGTGAACTATATATATACCAAAGAAGTGCCATGACAATTACCAAAATATGGCAGAACTTAATCGGCAGCCGAGCTGGAGCCGGAACCCGGATGCTGAATTTAAATTTTTCAAACACATTATATTTTTTTAGTGAAAAATATATTACCAAGAAAGGGCGAACACTTTACAAATAGTCGAACTTAGTCGGTAGCGGAGCGGAGGGATGCTGATTATAATTTCTTCAAGAAAATATTTTTTGGTGAATAAATATATTGACGAGAAGTGCTGGACAATTTACAATAGTGCGGAAATCTTAGTCGGAGCCGGAGCCCGGAGCCGGAGACGGATGCTGGATATAAATCTTTGTGTCGTGATACTTTTTAGGTAAAAATATATTAACCAAGAGTTGCTGGACATTTAACTATGAGAAACCCCTTAGAGTCGGGGCGGAAGCGCCGGAGCGGGCCGGAGGCAAGAGTCTTCAGTCAGATGCCTTGGCATAACAAATTTTTTTAGGAATATTTTTTTTAGATGAAAATCTATTGCCAAAAGAAGTGCTGAAATTTTCAATAGTGCAGAAACCTTAGCGGATGCGGGGCCGGAGCAGGAGCAGGAGCATTGGTATAATTTTTATTTGAAATATTTTTTAGGTGAAAAATATACTTACAAAAGAAGTGTCACAAAATTTTCAAATAGTCGCATAAAGGAGCTGGAGCTGAGCGGAGCCGGGAGCGGAGCCGGATTCGGAGCCGGAGCCAAGTCTGAGTAAATAGTTATCTTCCTTTGGTGGTGGGATATATATCATATACTATAAAATTTATATTATTTTATTATTAATTATATATTATATATTATATATATATCTATTATTATATATTTATATATTATATTATATATATTATAATATATATTATATATATATATATATATATATAAATATCGTGATATTTCAATTATATATTTATATATTATATATTTAAATATGAGAATAAATGTTTTTACAGTCTGCAGAAAAATAAATTTCAAAAAGTTTTTTCGGTTTTTCTTAAATTTCAGTTTTTTGAAAACTATTTTGACAAAATTGCAGAGTTAAATCGAGCCTCTTTAGGAGATTTCGGGATTTCCACGTATCAAGGTATATCAACAGGTTGATGTTTTCATTCAGACTCAGTTTGAATGTAAGGTGGTGTCAGGAATACTTGACTGTTACAATTCAACAATTTTAAATAGTTTTCCTAGTCTATAGATTGTTCTATCAATTTTTTTTTTATAAAATGAAATTTTAGTGTTTGTCTAATATATCTTCATTAGTAGGCTAAAATCGTGTGTTTTAGTGCTAAGGCATGAATATCTTGAACATTTAGATTTTATTGGACTTTTTTGTGGAAGACGTGCAAATACAATCTTACACCCACCAAGCAAATTTTTTTGTTTTGTATTTTTTTAAATAAAATAAAGATGGCAAATTAAATTCAAAGAACGTCTTCTTTCAATAGATTTATTAAATCGGATTTTTTTATAGAGTGTCCATAAATTCACAGAATGGGGCTTCAAACCCCTGCGGGGTACACGGCATCCTTCTGGGGTGCTCCTGGGTTATCGATAGAGAAAGCAAGCACGTCACATGGCAAACATGTTTGTTGATACATTTGGCAATAATAAGGACAAAAAATTTCCACTCGCGGCAGGATCGAACCACCGACACAGCGTCGCGTTAGACATAGTTCGATCACTCCAAAAAAAAAGGCAATTTCGAAGTTTCCAATCTCTGTTCGATATACGGCTTGAACTCGATACTTATTTAAATCCAAGAAGGGTGATTGGAACCCTACTGGGTACACGGCAATTCTACTGGGGTGCTGCTGGTTACAGAGCAACGACCATAGTCAATACCGAATGCGCACACATTGCTTGTTGCCACAAATTTGCAATAATAAGACGAAAATTTACTCGGCCAGATCGAACATCGAAACAGCGTCGCCGTAGACTGTACAGGAGGCTCTACACTAGTCAATCGCCTGCCAAAAATAGTCATCTGATTTTCAATTCCTGCTTGAATATACCGCTTTTGAACTCAAATCTATTTAAATCCACAGAAGGGTGGTTGGTAACCTTCTGGGGTACACGGCATTCTTCAGGGTGCTACTGGTTATCAGGAGCAACATACAAGTCAAGGAACGCCGAGAAGCGCCGAAAATGTTTGTTGCCGCAAAATAGCAGGTAGATGAAAAATTTCATGACTCGTTGATCGAACACATCGGACAAAGGGTCGCGTAGACAATGTCGGAGGCTCTACCCACTAAGTTGATCGCTCCCCAAAAGATTAGGCATTCTCGAAGTTTTAAATTACTGATCGATATCAGTGCTTTGACCGCTACTTATTGAAATCTACGGAAAGGTGGTTGGACCCTTCTGGGCTACACGGCATTCTTCAGGGGTGCTCATAGGGTTACAGACAACGACAAAGTCAAGGACCGCCGCTGCGCACAGGACTTGTTGCACAATTTTCATAAGATAAAAAATTCACCTCAAGCCAGATTCGACCATCCGACAACAGCGTGCCGTTAGACATGTACCAAGAAGCTGACACTAGCTGATTCGCCTCTACCAAAAAAAAGGAAGGATCTCGAAGTTTCAACTCCTCTTCGATATCACTGCTTTGACACTCGATACTTATTAAATCCAAGAAGGGTGGTTGGAACCCCTCTGGGGCTACACGGCATTCTTCAGGGGTGTCATGGGTTACAGGAACAACTACTAAAATTAATTAACGCCAAAAGGGCACACATGCTGTTACGAACAATTTGCATAATAAGAGAATAAAATTTCACTTTGCGCAGGCTCGAACATGAAAACAGGTCACCTTTGACATGTACAGGTGCTCCATACCATAAGTCGATCACTGCCCAAAAAGAAGGATTCGGAAGTTTTCAATCTCTGTTTAGACATATGCTTTGAAATCCGATCTTAATTTTATTCCATACAAGGGTGGTTGGAACCCTCTGGGGTTACACGCTTTCTAGGGGTGCATGGGTTAAAGAGCAACGACAAAGTCAAGGACGCCGGCATGGCGCAATAGATACTTGTTTGCCGACTTGCAATAGAGACGAAAAAAATTCACTGCGCAGGACTGAACCATCGAACAGCGTCGGGTTAGACATGTACAGTGGCTGATACATGTCGATCCGCTCCCAAAAGAAGGGCTCAGAAACGTTTCCAGTCACCTACTTTCGATCTTCTGCTTTGAAACTGATCTTTTAAATTCCAGAAGGGTGGTTGGAACCCCTTCTGGGTTCACGGCATCTAAGGGGTGCTCAGGGTTCAGAGCCCACCCAAAGTCAAGGAGCGGCAATGCGCACAAATACTTGTTGCCCACAAATTTGCAGATAAGAAGAGAAAAGAAATTCCTCCGCCGCAGGATCGTAACATCGGAAAGCGTCGCGGTTAGACATGTATAGTGGCTCTGCACTAGTCGTGCCTC